>JAMKCH010070779.1:0-20023 GCA_023653785.1 Ophioderma brevispina | reverse complement strand
TTCAACCCGGCAAATCTGCTCTGTTGTAGTCAGGACTGGCGTCTTTTCACACAACCGTGCCGTCCACGAAGGAATCTGTTAATGCTAGCAATCTGTTCCCAGCGGCCTTCCTGGATGGGAAAGGCAAAGTCGCCTACTCGCAGAAAACCGAAGAAAGCCAGAGTGAATGCTGTCCAAAGCTTATATGCAGAGGCAAAGTTTGAAATGTCCTGTCAAGAGGGTCGAAACTGCTCAGAGAATGAGTGATGATCACAAATTGCAGTTTATACGAAGCACTTACACATCTTTATATCCTCTCGTGCACCCAGAGACAGCTTTTATCCTTGTGGTTCATCAGGCCTCCGTACTTAATCACGGTCAGATTAAATAAGGCGCCTCAAAGGTCGCTACTTACCGGAGGCAACCGTTTCTTTATTTTTCTTGAATACGTGGAGTTTATCCTGTGAATCCTAACATTTTGGCCTATAGTAATCAATCTCTAAACCCCCCCATATGATCGAGATGGTCGGGGCCATGGCTTATTATTACGTCCTCGGTCAGAGGACTACTATAGATGAACTAGTTGCTTGACGGATGCCTGAATACCCCTTACATGGATGTCTCCCACTTGCTGTCCCATATAGTACGTTAATAGAACTCAATAATTTAGGATTATAATCGGACTAGCGTCACGAAGGTCAGGGGGACTGACTGTCGTAGCCTGAATGCTGATTGGACGTCTGCCTTTGCCATCAAAGCCCTGTGCCGAGTTCAACCACTTACCGAATGGCCTCATCAGGGTGAGTCTACTGAACCTTGCCGCAAAGACTATCAATTCCTCCTTCCATTGACCGGTCATCTCCCGGAGGGGCAATCTGACTTGGTTTACCTCGGTTGGGTCAAGTATGATACCTGACGTACTCGTCGCCGCTTGCCTCTGCGTAGCAGGTTCTGGACGGGTCCTGGCGGTGGTCGAGGGGGTGTTTAATGCTTACTGCCTGAGGTAGCTACAGTGGGAGAATGACTCTGCATAGCCACCTCTACTTTCGGGCGTGGCCGCGTCCCCTACTGCTACTACTGTCCTCTGTCCCGGATTGTTTGCTTCATCACTGAGTCTTGTATGACTGTATTTATATTCGGCGTCGGGCCCATGTGTACTGCGGCGTGCCTCTACCAGAAGATGGTGTTTTTTTTTCCCCTTTTTGAGCGTTTGTGACCCCGACGGTGACTAATTCTTCTTTCCCTACTCATTTTGTAACTGTCCGCTAACAATATACGAACCTCAGAAGGAAATAAGACCAAAATTATCTGCCAAACTTTTACTTGCTACAAAACTTGTCTGCTTCCAGCAAGAAATGTGACTAGGACCCACAATTTGTTTTATCCAAAATTCGCGGCACCCAGACCAAATGAACAGGAACTCATCGGGCAGTCACGGGCCCGTTTCATAATCCTGCCGCGGTAACCTAGCCAATCATGGGCTGACGACAACGAGATGGCAAGGATGGGGCGATTTACCCGAGCCTCCTCCATCCCGAACACTAGAAAAAGAACAAGAGATAGGCCGGCGCCCCCGTGAGGACAAATTCTGCCTTGATTAGGAGTTGCCAATAAAGCATACTATTCAACTGTGTGGTCGGATTTGATAAGGATTTTATTGTCCATAATCTCATTGTTGACCAGCTTTTGGTCGTGTGAGTGCAACAAAGATCTAAGCGTAAGTCAATAGTCGCCCATTTGTCATAAAATTCTCAGACATACTATGATGCCAAGATGGTTCGTCGCCTGAAGAACCATCTTGGCCATCATTTAAAGCGGCACTGGCCCAACATTGTCACAAAATATGAAATTTCTTCAAAGTTGCTTCCAAATGATAGTCTAGGCTTTGGAAGAAAGAGATATATTACACATAAAAATAACATTACCCCAAAACACTAGGGACAATTGCTGATATGAGGATAAAGAGCCTCCAGGTTAATTTGTAGGCAACTTTTAAGTTTTCCATAACTTTAAATCAAACAAATGTGGTATATTACAGGAATATATTGACTCGTACTCACTGATATTTAAACACAAAGCTTATAGGCCGGTCAAACAGTGGGCATAGCGGGGGAAACATGCATACGGCGTGCGTTTTGTTCTTGTGTTAACGCCCTTTCGTCTTCTGCTGAATTTAACGTCGCCGGCGACGTTACATATCTTTTTTAAAACAATCGTTTTTCTGTTACCCATAAGGAAGCTTGATTTGGTATTTTAATCATTCTGGTGAGGGCTTTGGCATATAAAAGCCTTACAAACCATGCAAAAAATATCGATGTTGAAAAATTTAGGGCGCACTATTTTTCAATGTACCAGTGTCTCTTTAAGAGCCACTGACTCAAGGAAAGATAAGTTGAGAGTTATCACAATACATGACAGCACACGCATGTATCACATCCATTGCACTTACTACCTTCTTGCACTCACATGACAATTTGTTTGGAAGCATTTGAACTTGTGGTTCAAAAGTTTTGACCTTTCGGTGATAAGCTGGTTAAGCCTAAAATGGCATCATCCAATGAGATCCAATGGGTCATAGCAATGGTGATATACAAAACTGGTCACACTTTTTAAAACAAAATCAGTTTTGAAAATTGGGGAAATTGTGAATAAAATAATGGGACCCTGCAGATTTTATATGGAAAACAGTGAGATATTATACAAAAAGTTTTCAAAGTAGATTTTGAAAGAGGTCATTAGGCATGTTAGGTGACAGTAAAAAAAAGTTAAGGCAGGTAAAATAGAAGAGGAGCAAAATATCATAAGGGTCTTATTTAAGGAGAACGTTCGCCCCGCTACAAAAAGTTTAACACAATTGATAGTTAGTATAGACCCTCTAGGTCACTGCTGGGTGGTTAATATTCACTCATTGTGGTGTAATTTTTTCGATAAGGGCCAGTTTAAGGTTACACGGGGTGAACAATTTAAAATGTTCCAATCATGTTGAAAAGTATGCCATATTATCCGTCTAGTCATAAGGATCCCAAAATGTGTTAAACCTTTTCTGTAGTGGGTATGAGCGATGATGTTTGACCTAGATCCATGTTCATGCTCTAAAAGGCGGTCAATGTGTCCGCGCATCCCGTCACCCATTTTCAATGGGTACCTCAAGGTATGCTAGTATACTACCTTCATTCAGAGCGCACAGATATTGCTTCTGTAATTCACAGAATTCGTCATTGACGGACCATTTGCCTTCATATAAACGTAGGTAGATACAATGTTGTCGGCCATATCTATTGTTTGGCGACGCTGGACTCCAATGACTGCAAACATAATTTTAAAGAAGATAGTTGACAATGTGGGTATTATGTATGATTTTTGTATGTACTCTGTGGTTTTATGCTGAGCAAAATGAATAAATTGTTCCTCTAGGGTATCACAAAGGAATAAAGTGCCCAATTGAACGCTATATTTTTTCACTGTTGACTAACCTGTCATCTGTGAACAACGTTCCATCGATCCATTCGTATCTTCCCTCGATTACTTGATCGTGCATTCCGATCCAATAGGCTGTTCTAAAATCAACCATCCAACCTTCTCTCTGCTCAAAAAACCAAACATCGGTATTATTTACAATAACTAAGTCTACCCATACAAACAAACAAACAAACAAAACACCAAAATAGACGTAAGAAAGACTTATTATTAATTTCAGCAGCCGTAATCAGAGAATACAGTTTTCACAAAAGGTATCTCGTACTATTTATACGATCTGTAATTGTGCCAAGTCCGATCCTTTTTGAAAGTTTCCCAAAAATACATTTTTTGGTACGGCCTTGCTCTTTCATGTAACACCCGCTTGCAAACAATCGTGCAAAATGGCTGAAATTGGAAAACCGAAAGAGGGAAACTCCTTAACTTTGCACTTTTAGAGTTTTCAAGGGCATTGCAGTTGACCATGTTAATATTGTAGGCAAGCACAACTCGCTCATTATTCGGAAAACTCTTTGTTTTTAAGCATAAACATGATTTTGCGTTTTACCACACTGTTATTAAGTGCTGGAAGCACGTAATATCCCTTGATTTTTTTCCTCAACTTGACCAGTTTAGAATAGAAACATTGTTTTCTAACGGTACAAATTTCAAAAATTTTTCGTCAAGATTCGTTAAACCAATACGGTTAATTTCCTTTCTTCATGTAATTTCTGCACGAAATAATCAATATAGAGTTGAATGGGGTTTAATATGGCTTTATTTCCGTCTCAGGCTTAATTGATTTCTTTCATGATCAATCTTACACCAAGGATATCGCCAACTCCCCTGATCATGTACGTCAAGCCTACAGAGTAAGGTCGAGATTCAGTCATTTCGTGACATGGAGAGCGAGGAAGGTTGAGGGTGGATTTTGGTATTTTAGGGTATTTAGAAAAAAATGAGCTGCTCCTATACCCCTCCCAACAGTGTGGGCTAACTCCAGGGGACCAAGCAAAATCCAAAATGGCCGCTGGCGCCATTTTGAATTTGAAAGGTATCATAACTTCTGAACATAACAACCTGGAGACATGATTGAGGGTCATTTTGACCTAATTCTTGATCAGAAATCCATTCCAGAGGTTATTTTTTTCAGTTAGAGGTAATTTCTTTAACTTTTGGAAAATTCATGTATGGCCCGCCAGCTAGCATATTAAATATTTTATTGTTTTTGTATCTGTTGACTCAATGCTGCTAGAACACATTGAAGTGTTGTTCTTGGCTAAGTTCTGTAAATATATTTATGGGTTTAGTTTTCTATCAAAAGTTAATCTTTAATAGGCATATTTTGACAAATTTGAAAATTGGATAGGGTTTGAAATTGAATTTAGACATTGGTAACGTGGTCGTTGGTGATTGTTCCATGGAGAAAGAATCAAACTCACGGGTTATTTTTTTAATTGTGTAAGTCATTAAGTCTCAAATCCAGATTGGCTGCCCAGGTTTAGGAGTTATTCATCTGTCAATTTATTCATCCTGAAAGTAATGTAAGCTTGAATGGTTAAAGTTTATGTTTACTTAAAAAATACTATTTCAAAGTAAAGTATTGTAACCTTGTTTTGCCATACAATTATAATGATTGTTTTTGGTGCTTGTGTTATTTGAGTGTTACCTTCTTACTTTTTGACAATTTTTATTGAACCTTTCTTCTCTATAATAAGTCAAGTTTTCTTCTGGGTGTTAACTTGTTTCACCTGTGTGTTTATTCCTTTTGTACCTCCTGTGTTAGGCTTCGTTTTTTGGTGTTTTGTTCTTTTTTTACTCTAATTTTGTGTGTTAAAGTTGTTCTCCTGTTTTGCATATGTGTGTATTCATGCACCACCCTGTGTGATAGGACACGTACTTTTTTTATATTTGGAATTTGTTTATTTTTGCGTCGTGAGTGTTACCTTGTACTTACTTTTAATACACATTTTATTACATTCTCTCTATTAATAAACTCAGTTTCTAATGTGTGTTAACTTGTGTCTCCTGTGTTACCATCCTGGGTGATCGACAGTACTGTGTTGAGAATTCGTTTGGTTTATTGTTTTTTGTGCTTGAGATGTTACCTTTGGGTCTGTTGAAGCCTTATCCGGCGGGCCCTGTTAGTCACATCACTGTTGTGGCTAACTGATTCAACCACTTAAGTCCAATACATCGTGTTTAAAACCCAAAGTGAACATCGTTGGTGAAGAACCCACCCTCAATTATAGGCGGCTGAGGTACTCACAGAGGAACTTGCCTTATGGCAAGCACCAAAGTTTGTATCCTGAGCTGAATCGTTGATTTTTTTTTTTTTTTTGTTTGGGTCTCATCCCATGCTAAGCGTGACTATCATCTTACAGCTCTCCTGGGAGAACGGAGTGATCATATCATCCTCTTCCAAGAAAATCACGCCGAACCTTGAAGAGAAGCTGCAAATCGAAGTTTTGACCTTATTTGCTTCATTCCCACAACAAGCATGGGATCGCTTCTAGTGATTAGAAAGGCTTACAAGTGAGATCACAATTCAACCAAACACCAAATAGATTTTTTACAAAATAAAAAAAAAAAAAAAAAGAATTAAAAAATAAATCAATTATCTAAATAACCTAAAATAAAACATTTTAAACAAACAAAAAAAAATAAATACCATAAAAATTACAAAAAAAAAAAAAAAATCCAAAATTCTTTTTTTAAATATCTTAATTTAAAAACAAAAAAAAAAAACAAAATAATAAAAACCTTTTTTTAAAAAAAAAAAACAAAAAATAAAAAAAAAAAAAAAAAAAAAATTAAAAATATGAATTTTTTATTTTTTTTAGTAAAATTAAAAAAAAAAAAAAAAAAAAAAAAAAAACTTAAATAATAAAAAAAAAAAAAAAAAAACAAAAAATTTTTTGTAAAAAATTAAAAAATAAAATAAAAAAAAAAAAAAAAAAAAAACCTGCAATCTTCAATGAATGTCGCCGATTTCCAGTGGATAAAATTTGAGGCAATGGGAAACACTTCACCAAACATCTATTTTAGCCACCACCAGCTGAGCAGACTTCAACTCCCTCCAGCAGTTCAGTGGAGCTTCTTCGTCTGCGGAGATTTCAACTGAGAAATACAGCATGTTGGGATACTCCAAACATGGGGGGACAAGATATGGCAAGCGGCCTTGAATTGGATTGAAGCCCTAAGACGCTCCAAACTCTGTTTGATAGTAAGGATCCACCTACCTTCTATTCAAGCAGTCATGGGAAATGGACCCGTCCCGACCTGTCAACAGTGAACCAGCGAAAGTCCGATCCCGCTGCTCCAGTACGGTCCTCCCTAGATTTTCCTTAGATCAGGTCATTGCCCTATCCTCGTCACATAGTGACATCAATGGTCAACGATCTCTCAGCCTCTACAGAAATGAGATGGAAGTTCAGGCAAGCCATGGTCCATTTAAACAATCACCAGCGAACTGCCAATCCACGGCTGCCCGACCCTGGATTCATCTACATCAACGATTGCAATTCGGACTTCGCTCCATGCTCCATCAAGCAGCTAAACATTTCCATCAAGAGGCAGAGGAATCCCTACAACCCCTGTTGGGACAAGGAATGCGACGAGTTATACAAAGCGTATTGTAATACCAACTGCGGATACTGATGCGAATACAAAGGGCAAACAGCTCTGGATCTGCTGGCCAAAAGAGACGCACCAGATGTGAGGAGGAGATATCCAATGATCAACTATCCACTCAAGCCGCAAGGCCTGGAACACCCTCAACAAGCTCACGGGCGTAGCTGTCCAGCTATAGCAGTGTTCTGTCTCTGCAACTTTCCATCGCTTCAGTAATGTCAACATATGGTAAAGTTGGCCAAGACCATCACTCCACGGGCGGGGCCCACTCTCGCTGTTAAGCAGTTATATTAAAACACAGCCTGTTCTACAAAACCTCTCCACCGTCAAGGCCCCATGTCCCAGCCATTCAACCTACGATGAGATCACCGAAGCAATTTAAAGTTTCAAGAATGGGAAAGCTATGGCAATGACAAATCCATACAGAATTCGTGAAGAATTATGGCACCCTGAAGTCTGTGCGAGTGGCTCCAACTCTTCCTTCCTACTTGCAGGGAACGTCAACTATTCTATCTCGATGGAGACTTCAAGGTCATTGCCAAATCTTTGAAGCCCAAGATAACCAGTCAAATGACCCCAAGAGTTACAGACCCATCTCGCTACTTATCTCACATCTATAGATTGATTGAGCGAATGATAAGCTGGCAGGATCAATGATACGGTCGAGGCAAATTTACCCGCACCCAAGATGATTTGGAAGAGGTAAATCAACAACTGAGCAGATAGCAAGACTAGTTAATGACCTCGAGACAGCCTTCCAGAAGAAGCAGAAGTTTTGGAGCAGTCGTCATAGACCTAACTGCTGCGTACGTTACAGTCTGGCACCGAGGTATAGACCTCTAAGCCGGGTATACTCACAATCTTCCCTGATGTCAAGCTTTCAAAATTTCATTATGCTTCTTAATACAAGACAGATCTTCGTCAATGGGGAGACATCAAATGGGCAAAACGCAGTAGAAAGCGCAAATTCGGAATGGTGTCCCACAAGCGTTCGGTCCTGGCACCCCGTCTCTTCAACATCTACGTTTCAGACGATGCCAAAGGGAGATGTTCGCCAGTGTCCTACACAGACGACACGGCACTTGAATAGCTGCTGATTGCTGTGAGTCCTTAGAACAGTGTTGCAGAAAGAACCTATCACTGTATAAAACCAATTCTTCCACCGATGGACTTGAAACTCAGCATAATAAACCCAAGGACGTCAGCTTGTTTTTACCTTTTGCAAAATCGATGCGCAAAAAGAGAACTTAACTTCACTCTAGATGGAGAAAAAACTGTCACATGACCCAACACACCGAAGTACCTGGCGTCACAATGGACCACAGCCTTACTTTCCGCAATCAAGGCAGTAGCTGCAAGACGCAGTATCGTGTCAACCTCTCAGAAGGCTCGAAGGAACTGGATGGGGTGCTATCCTTTGACACCTTTACATGTTACATCAACTGTTGCCTTGGCATACTCCACCGCTGAATACGCTGCACCAAGTATTGAGTCACAGGTACATCACACAAGATTGATGTCGTTCTGAATGTATGCTGAGGGATTGTTAGTGGTTGCCTTTTGGCGACGCCTGTAGAATACCTTCCAATTGTCTGGCATAGCTCCTGCAAAACCTTAGGATGGAAACCTCGACGATCAAGCTCGCCAGGAAGTGTGATGAGCCTGGTAGCCTAATTCCACCCCCAAACACCTTGAGGATCAGATGAATTCCACGGAATCCTTTGCTACCATCCATGACAATGCAGTCAAGTAATTTTTTTTTTTTTTTTTTTTTTCCCCCCCCTATCGATCATCGTGGATCAATGCCAGATGGTATGAGCATTTATGGTCATCCTCTACTTTGAACCTAAAGACAGTTTGTGAACAGCCCATCTAGCAAGCCAAAAGGCTGTGAACCTTGATTAGGAAAGCAAGGTCAACCTAAACAGTACTTCAGATAACTGGCGTGTGGTCGTTACAAAAGGAAACTTCCTTCACAAGATCGGGAGTAGAACATTCACTCAAACTGCGATGTGGCAGAGCCACAAACATAGCCACATATAGATTGACTGTGAGGTATACAGTCCCCACGAGGAATTCCAGGCATGATCTAACCTGGATGATGAATACATCAGCTGGTAAAGGACGATCTTCCACTGGTTGTGGACTTGCACGAACGAAAGAACGAACCTTTAACTTTTGCAAATAATTGATGAATGTGTTCTCTCTATAACAACTTCAAAGTTTCTTTGGTGTGTAAAATTGTTCCACTGTGTGTTTATTCTGTGCCATCATGGTGACTGAAAATACTGTGTTGAGACTATGCATCAACTTTCAGAATCATTCAGTGATGAACTGACTCGGAGTCTGATCATCACTCATGGATGATTCTTTATCTGAATCGGAGTGAGGCCATTGTTAACCTTCAATTCTAAGCCGGTGGAAGGGCAGGCTTGAGTGTACCTAACAGGCCGACACTTTCCATCTACTATGTGCCAATCATGGTTCAGAGGAGATTTGGGCGGTTCTTAAGTTGAAAATGGCGTTGATATGTATTGCCAGGTAGTTAGCCTACTATAAAAGGGTATGTTAAGTGTCATCATCAAGAGTAGACGAATTGTGCACTCTTCTTAAGACCTTGCCACTTCAGTGCTCGGGCCTCACTGCGCTGTGCTGAAGATTGTCACCGTAAGACATACTTTCAGTACAAACGTCTTGAGGTCTGATAGGACGTCGGCTTCAAGTGGCAGGTGATCACCGCATCTCAACAACGTTGTACAATTGAATGAGCCGACACACTGGAGCACGGCAACGATCGTCTGTATCAACGATCGTACGCACGTTTTAAAAGATGAGTATCTAGTCAAGGATAATAGCACGACGCGACAGGTAGAAATATGGCATGTTGGGGTTTCCCAATCGTTGCTATACTGAAACTACATGTTCATGAGCCATCCACGTTCAGTCTTACTTATCATCACCTTTTATGTCTCGGTAGCTAACTATAGTAAGTATACAACATCCGATCTTCAAGACTTCATCAATTCCCATCCAATCCGTAACCATTCTGCAAAGCTCGCATCTGTGGTGAATAAGAAGTGCTGTACTCTGTTGCGAACATAGTTGCATCAACCTACGTCTGGCAGGAGGTCTCTATGCCTTCCAGTTCACAGAGTGATACGTCTTGATTTCAACATATGCTCAATATCTGTGGTACAGGGGTTTTTTTTTTTTCTTTTTTTTTTTGGTACAGGGGGTATGAGGATGCAGTTGTCATTGATCGTAGGACACAGACGTATTGTGCTGCAGCAGCCGTATGTCCCGCATCAGTTCCAATGACTGCTGTGCATGAGGAGGAAAATAAGACAACCTTTTCTGTGTCGAGAATTTTGGAATAATGAGGGAATTTGCAGACATTTCATCCCCTCGCACTGTGGTGAGTGGTTTTGTGATAGCAAAACTCTTGGGTTCTATGGACGAGGAGAAAGAAGGTTGATATTTAACAAGGCGTCTAATCCTGAGGTCAGAACACTAACTTAAGAGGTGCGGTGTAATAACCTGCCACTTGAAGCCGATCTAGTCCTGTCAGTGAACTCACGGAACGTTTGTTCTGAGTATGTCTACAGTGACAATATCAGCACAAGCACAGGTGAGGCTCGAGCACTGAAGTGGAAAGTTTCTTAAGAAAGAATTAGAAATGCTACAATCGTGGCTACCCTTGATGATGATCGCCTTAAACATACCATCTTAGGAAGCTAACTACCTGGATACATTCAATGCCATGTTCCAAACTTCTTAAGAACCACCCATTCCTATGACACCATGGTTGGCACATAGTAGATCCGCACATGCTCTTCCCACAGGGCTTATGCCCCTCTGAATGTTTAACAATGGGCCTCACTCCGATTCAGATACGAATTCATCATGTGATGAATCAGACTCAGAGTCAGATTCATACATGATGGTTCTTAAGGGCATGCATATATTCTCAACACAGTATTGTCAGTCACACAAGGATGGCAAGGAATAAACACACTTAGGGGATGGAATCAAGTTTACACACAGGAGAAAACTTGTTCTTTGATGTTAAGAGAGATAAACATGCATAAAAATATGTGCCACAAAGGTTTAGAACAAGGTAAACCCTCAAGAACAAAAACAAACAATATAATAAACAAACGGAATTCCCAACAAAAAAATGCGATCATCAACAGGATGGTATACAAATAAACACAGGTAACACAAGTTACCACACAGTTAGAAAAACTTGAGTTCTTATAGAGAGAAAATTTATATAATTTAAATGTGTAGTAAAAAGTAGTATAGATTACAAGGTAACCACTCAAGACAAAAATAAACAAAAAAACATATTCCAAAAAACAGTATTGTCAAGAACACATAGGAGAAACAGGGAACAAGTTAACACCACAAAAACTATGCGAGTTAAAAACCGTGGAGTTATAAAGGGAAAACATGCAAAAAAAAAATGTAGTGTCTGAAAATAAAAGAGAACAAAAACACCAAAAAACGATATGCCCAACCAACACAGTAATGTCAATCACACAGGTACTACAATACTTATTTTGATGTATTTTAATGTAAACATTAAACGTTCAAACAAACATTAAAGATACCATTACTTTCAGGATGTAAATTGACAGTGAATATAACTCTAAAAACTGGCAGCCATCTTGGAGTTGAGGACTAAATGGACTTACGATAAATAAAATTAAAAATAACCCTTGGTTTGATTCTTCTCCATGGAAACAATCAAAAACGAATCTGTTACACACATGGCTAAGTCATTCTTGCAAACGCTATCCAATTTGCAAATTTGTCAATATGGCTGTTAGCCGCCATCTTGGATTTCAAGGTAAGATTAAACTTTTTGATAGAAATAATAAACCCAGTAAATATATTAAAGAAATAGCAAAAAACAACACTTAATTGGGTTTATAGGCAGATTGAGTCAAAAGATACAAACATGAAAATATTTAATATGGTAGCTGGTGGCCATCTAATTTTAGTTGAAAGTATTGACCTCTAAATGAAAAAAATAACCTCTGGAATGGATTTTTGATCATGAAATTAGTCAGGAATGACCCCTCAATCATTGTCTCCTAGGTTTTGATATGGTCTAGTAAAGCAGAAAATGATGTACCTTTAAAATTCAAGATGGCGCCAGCGGCCATTTTGGATTGTGCAGTCCCTGAGTTAGCCCCCATTGGGAGGGGTTATAGGAGCTCATTTTTTTCTAAATACCCTAAAGTATTCAAAATCCACCTCACAACATTCCTTCGCTCTCCATTTGTCACGTAAATGGCTGAATTTGTACCTACTAAATATTGGCAAGGGTCTTTGCGGTGGGGTGATAACTCATGCGTAACCGTAATTATATCTTATGTATATTTGTGGACGACGCTGCTTAAAAACTCTAAATAATAGGAAGCCATTTTTCAATAAGGTCCAACACACCTTCCAAATTGATTATCCATAAACATAGTGTAATAGGTGTATACAAAAAGGCGTTCACATCGGTTTGTATTTAGTCGTATTCTTTTCCACAATCATGAAAGAAGTCATGGCGCAATATGTACTCTTCCAATAACTGGTAATAGGGTATGAACATTTCTGCACTAAAAATATAATATAGACTCCGCTTCTTTTACATTCTAAAAGTGTGATTTTTAATCAATTAAAACAATTATCAGCAATTGCAGTGATTGACAGAACTCTCTAGCGCCTTGCCAAGTATCTCTCAGCTGACTCGTGAAAAAGCAAACACGAACCTCTGCATTTCTTGGAATCGATGCACTCTGAGAAGAAAAACTAAAAAGGTGACATTGAAAATAAAAATAATACGCACTTAGAAAACTGTTGGGGGGAGATTTCGCCGCCCGTATCGATTGAGGGCTGTTCATTAAATGACGTTGCGTTACGTCAGAAATTTGAGAAACAGCCGGTTGTTGAATCATTGGAATATTTTGTATTGACATGATTGTGTAGGAGCTGCAAACAATTTCCCACATGCGCAATCATAAGGATAGGTGTAGCACATAAACAATTCTATCATTGATGGGGCTTATTTTCCCCGTCAAAATCGGAATTATGAGTGAAGCTCAGCGGATTTACTGAATCGTTCCGTATCCAGTTATTCTCTCTTTGGCCTTTGATTCTCTCCAGTTGGCGAGTAGTAATATTCTTGAAATTTTATTTTCCTTCTAATATTCTTTCAAACATTTTATCATAAGCCGACATATTTTATGGCAAATTCTGACGGGTTAACTCTTCTTCTACTCGTACAATATTTGACTTGCATCGGTTGTAATAAAACTTGTGGCGTTTTTATCCCTGGCTTCTGTTTCGGTATTGCATGACGGCGCTGTATAATATAGCACAGGGATTTATAAAGAGGGCAGCTTCCATGATTGTTGTACAGGCGTACATTGTCGAATAATTGGACGCATAACCCCCGCAGCCGAGCGCAAGTGCCTGTAAGCCTGCTAAAAACTAACAGGGGATCGTTTTATGCTCATCAGACTTCGGTAAGGTAGGTGAGCGAAGGAGGATTCCTCTCTCCCTTCTTTTCTTTTTTCTCTTCTCTCTTCTCTCTCTTTGTTCTTTTCTGCTTTTTCCCTTTCCTCTTTTCCCTTTATTTCCTTTTTTTTTTTTTTTTTTTTTTCTTGTTTTCAGTTGTTATAGACGTATGGACCCATCTTTTTCACAATTCAGCGGGCGGGAAATTGAATATTAATTATTAAGAACATATACAGATGTTGAATCTTAACAAGGATTATTATGGGAAAAACAAGGCCAAGTTTGGATAAAAATTAAAGATTTGATGATCGTCACGGCATTGATTGGTTTATATTTTGCTTTCGGGGGGACCCATTACAGGTAAAAATGACGTAGTATCCTTACATTGGAAAAGCCGATTACGTCATCGTCATCGTACGTCTTTTTTTGAATCAGTAGGGAAAAGGTAAATTTTGTAATTGTGTAGACATAATAACTGGTTGTCTTTTGGAAATAAAATAATAGAACTTTGGGAGAGAGGGTCATGTAAGACCTTGATTTAACATAGTCGGATTTATATATCGGTCCGCCCGAGAAGCAAACTGAATTGATACCTGAACACGTGACCTGCCCAGGTTTACTGACACGTTGGACACCAAAACTATCATGGTTACCGTTTATAACTACAATACGAAAAGCAGCAGCATTCTGTATCTCATGTTGTCACAGGTAATCGATCAAGCTTTGGATGGATCTTAACACGTGGTTTCTATACAAGGGAGGGTCTATTAGGACACGATCTTCTCGATTTTGGCATTTGGGTTATTTTACAAACGGTAATTTGTTTGAACAAACTGCTATCATGCATGTACTTGCTTTTTATATCAGTCTCGGTACCAGTGACATTTAAAAAAATCATCTCTTAAAACCTTTGTTCAAAAGTCTTAGTAATACGGTCATATAAGAAAAAAATATGAGATGTTCAACTCTCAATAATGCTTTCTGTTAAGTACCTGTGCACAACTCAAAACTCCAGAAACTTCCCCGCAAAAGTAAGCTCTATCAATTTACATGGTACCTTTTTAAAATTCCCAATGGCCGCCAGCGGCCATTTTGGATTTTGCAGGTCCCCTGATTAGCCCACCCTTTCGGTAGTGGTATAGGAGCTCATTTTTTTCTACAGTACCCTAAAGTTATCAAAATCCACAACCCTCAAACCTTCCTTCGATCTCCATTGTCACGAAATGGCTGAATTGACTACTACATGGCCAGGGGTGATAACTCATGCGTAACCGTACTTATATCTTATTCATTAATTGTGACGCCGCTGCTTAAAACTGCCTAAAATAAGAGCCATTTTTCATAATGTCAACCCTTCCAAATGATTATACCAAACATAGTGGATAATCGTGTATACAAAAAGCGTCACATCTGTTTTGGTATTTAGTCCTCTTCTTTTCCCATCTGAAATAAGTCATTTGGTAAATATGTACTTTCACTAACTGGAATGGAGTATGACCATGTTGCACACAAAAATAAATAAGACTTCGCCTTTAACATTAAAGTGTTATTTTTTAATGAACAAACAAATCAGCATTCAGTGATTGACAGAACTCTCTAGCGCCTTGCCAAGATCTCTCAGCTGAACTCGTGAAAGCAAACACGAACCCTCTGCCTTTCGTGAACGATGCACTCTGAAAAAAAAATAAAAGTGTTGACATTGAAATAAAAATAATACCCCTTAGAAAACTGGTGTGGGAGATTTCGCCGCCCCCCCCCGTATCGATGAGGGCTGCCTCATTTAAATGACGTTCGTGACGGTCAGAATATTTGAAAAGAAACCGCCAGGTTGTTGAATCATTGGAAATTTGTATTTACATGAGCTGTTAGGAGCTTGCAAAAATTTCCTTCCCCACATGCACAATCGTAAGGATGGGTGTAGCAAATAAACCATTCTATCAGTGATGGCTCTTTCCCCGTCAAAATCGAATTGATGGAAGCTTCAAGCGATTACTGCATCGTTCCGTATGCAAATTTTTCTCCTCCTGGCCTTGATCTCTAGTTTGGCGATTAATTTTTGACTTATTTCCTTTCTCATACTTTTCCCAACCTTGTTATCATCAGCCGACATATTTGTATGGAACATCCCTGAGCGGTTTAAAAACCTCTATACTCGTACCATATGTTACTGCATCGGTTGTAATAAACGTGTGGCGTTTTTTATCACGCTGGCGTACTGTTTCGGTATTGCAATGCGGCGTTGTAATATAGCACAGGAATAAAGATGGCAGTTCCATGATTGTTTTGTACAGGCTTGACATTTGGTCGGAATAATAATCTGGACGCCTAACCCCGCAGCCGCCGCAAGTGGCTGTAAGCCTTCAAAAACTAACACGGGGTTCCGTCTGCTCATTCAGCCTCGGTAAGGGATTTAGCCGGCTGGACTTTGTTTTCAGTTGGTAGACTTATGGACCCACTTTTGCACATTCATGCGGGAAATGGAATAATAAATTATTACAGAACAATATACAATGTGGCAATCTTAAAAAGGAAGTATGTATGGGAATAACACCAATTTTTTTTGAAAACATAAGATTTTATGACGTCACGCATGGATGGTTTATTATTTTGCATTCGGGGGACCCATTCCAGTACAATGACGTACGTATCCCTACAGTGGAAAAGCAACCGATTATCGTCATCGTACGTCGGTTGTTTTGAATCAGTAGGGAAAGGGCAATTTTGTACTGTTTTAGACCTAATACAACGGTGGTCTTTTGAAAAAATAATAGCACTTTGGGCAGAGAGTGTCATGTACAGACCTATTAAAACATAGTCGGGGATTTATATATATCGGCGGTCGCGCGCCCCCGAAGAGCAAACTGATATCTGATATACCTGAACGTGACCTGGTACCTGACCCGTTGAACCACTATTCATCTCGTACGTTTCTAACTACATACGTCAAGCGCACGCATTCGGTCACCCTCTGTTTGTCACAGCGTATCGATCAGATGTGAGACTATATACAACGTGTTATATACAGGGTGGTGTAGGACACGATCTGCTCGATTTTGGCATTGGGAGTTTCCCAACGGTAATTTGTGGAAACTGCTACGTGCATCATTACTATGGCAGTCTCGTCACAGTGACATTAAAAATCATCCCTCTTCACCTTTGTTTCAAAGATCTTAGTAATAAATCATATAAATTAAGAAAAAAATTGAAGTCAAACATCAATCATGCCTTCTCTGTTAATTACCTGGGCACAACTCACAACTGCCATAAACGTCCTTCCCCTGCAAAATTTAATCTCTATCAAACATAATACCCTTGAACATACCCCCCATGGCTACAGAGCTATGCGCCTCTGTAGCCATGCGCACCGTACATTCTAATATCAAAACAGCCTAATTATATTATTATACACCCCAAAGCCTTGCATCTCCGGGATTTTTGTGTCGCAAGGATACTCCACTTACCATGAAAACCATCTGGTAAGTCTTATTTAGGGATATTCTATATATTGCCCGTAGATTTAGCCAATAAAATTCCTTAACATTAAATAGTTTGCATCCCTATAATTTCGCGTTCACAATATCTTTAAAATCATACCTTTACTTGATAATACTTTAATCAACAAATAGTTGAAAACAAAAACTCTGCGTGGGTCGAAGTTCCAAAACAAACTAAAACCGTAAGGTAGGGGACACTATAACAGAAAGAGGCTTCAGGCCCTTTGCTTGGGGATCTTCTGAAGTGGTGAAACATTAGTTGGAATCAATAGTTTATGTACTTTGAAGAAAATTTAAGAGCTCTTAGGATTTGTATTCTAATTTATGAAAACATCATGTGAAATGATATTGGAGTCTCAAAATATATAAATGTAACTCGTATCAATTCGCATTCTCTGACCTTGGTATGTGAATCCCAACAGCAATGACACACGTGGCAGCGTATTATTGGATCATGCTAGCCACTGCAATTGCATTGGATGTTTTTATGTTTACAGATAAAGCAATATTATCCCCCCCGTCCCTCCTTTTCCCAAATGGCTTCCTACATAATATACCTTGAACCGTTGTTTAAATAACACCCCTTGTCCATCGTTAAAAAATGGAATAACGGAATCGTTGATAACTCTCAAAACTTATCCTTCTTCAGTAGAAAATATTAATTGTCAAACTAAATTGTCTAATAATAGAAATTCCATTTCTAACAAGCACTTCGAGAGCAAGCTTGAGTTGGGTCCAGTGCACAGTGATTAATAAATAACCCTGACTGAATCAAAAATCGTTCTCATACGTGCTTCTGACATGCATGACCATTCCTTTCTACCTGGCCTCTCACATCTTAATCTCTTATTAGTATGGTTTAAATTATTCGTTTTATTTGGCAAAAGCTTTTCGCTCTAAGGTTTCATCATCAGTGTCAGCGGCTGAATACAGTGTAATCAAATGAGTGAAACAGTTGGAAAATTATGTGCCTGTTTTGTACGACCATGAAAAAATACAGTCGCGCGAAGATTTATGGGTTTTCAATCACGGACTTTGTTATTGCTGTGCACGCAAGAGAAAAAATCGGTGCACCATATTCAATTGTTAAGGTTTCAATCCTTTGCATTGTCCTACTCAACACAAACCGTATGATGAAATTTGTACCACTATTACCTAGGAAAGCTGCTTCTATTTCACACAAGTGAAATTGGAACAGCAACGTGATACAGCCGTTCCAAAATAGTGTGGTTTGGTGTGTATTCCCGTAGGATTTTCATTTCATGCTAAAATTGATTTTTTTTCCTGTTTGGATTTCAGAGGGCCCTAAACCTGTCAGAAGAAAATGAGGGTGCAAATAATGTCACTACGCTTTTCGTCTCCTCCTAAGATTAGAAAAACTTATATTTGCCTATGTTCCAACCTGTAGTTTAAAAGCGGTAGAGCTCCTTAAAGTTCAAGGTCACATTTCGGGGTAAATGCTCCAGCTGTTGTTGAAAGTGGTTAAAGATTCCTTGGTGTCATACTGACCAGAAAATTATTTTTTAACTGATTGAAGATAACACCATTGCGACATCCAGGGAGAGTTTTGGTGACCTCCATATCCAGGTAGACCCTTGCACATTTGGTTATGTAACATACCACCTAATGCCACACACTCTAAAATAATATATCTTTGGTGTCCTGTCAGACATACAAATAACTTATCACAGTTTAAAACAAAAATCTGAGCATTTGGGGTTTACATTTTTTCATCCCGGGATGACCTTGAACCATTATGGGGGCGATAGTGCCTTTAACTAAAGGTTGGAACCTAGCCAATGTATCTTTTTTCTATCCTTATAATGAAACTTGTTAATGACATTAAAGAAAAGACACATTTGGCTCGATTTTAAATTTTCCCCTGTAGTAACTCACCACGCCACCCCCCTTGAAGAAAGGGGGAAGCCGTTCGAGAATTTGCACCCCATCATTTTTCTGACAGTCTTCACTTCAGGAGGGTACATTCCCATCTTGGTGGCAGACCATCGCATCAGTACTCCCCGTGTCTAAGGTTAAAACCCCTTTAAAAAATTAAAAAAAAAAAAAAAAAACAAAAGCCAACGAATTACGGCCTAATTCACTACAAAAATTTTAGGTCGTGTCTTCGAAGCTTTATTGGCTAATTGGCTTAGAGACGTTTTTTATTCAAGATTGGGACGTAACTATGGTAATCAAGGAACCAGTACGATTTCTATGACATGCTTAACACGTTGTTTGCATGTATTGATAATCCTGGAAACATGTCAACTCATAAATCATAATGTTGCCGTTACTTAAAGTGACAGTAGGAGATTTTTTTTTAGGTACGAATTTCTCTCAAATTTCACTAGATCGGTTGTAGACCCCCTACCGAGAACGTTTCGATGTTTATTGAGCAACCGCAAACCTTGTTTTGAACTTGCCTGCTAGGTAATCGTTCCCCCATAGAAAACCATGCTTGACTTTCTGTCGTGCACGACGAAAACTACTAATGATCATCTTATTACATAAAGACGGTGTATTCGCTTATTCACTTCAGGTGTGATCAATACATTTGGTAAGCCATTCCAAATATGTAAAAAACGGGGTTTCGAGAAAAAATTGGGGCGCGTCTTTCTTCTTTCTTCTGGAAAGCTCCCGTGTCTCTTTAACCAACTGGGGGCGAGACAATCAATAATTCCAAAATCTGTATTTTTTTGTCCAACCGTTTCTCAGTGCGTCAGATTTAGGGGATATCTATCTTTTCCAATTTAAAAAGCGTCCCTCAAGGTACCAATTGGGGCCGGGTATTTACATGTGGTGGCGAAATTGGCAATGTTAACTCAGCTTTTAGCTTTTTATTTCATAATACGTTCGTTGTAAGCCGAGATCTTGACTGCGCTAGCTCCTGGAACGTGAATTGAAAATTCAATCAAAAATTTTATCCACAATTGGTATCGGTCTAG
>JAMKCH010070778.1:0-101423 GCA_023653785.1 Ophioderma brevispina | reverse complement strand
TAGTGTATTTTCGAAAAAGATGCCAGGATCAACCCCAGGGCTCGGTATTACAAAGCAAGTCCACGGGGATGAGCTTCAAGGTCAAACAGAAACTAAATAGGTCTTAGTCTTTTGGCAACATGGGTCATATAATAAAACAAATGAAAAACCAATATGACGGTGTCTGTCTTATATTCCAGAGATTTTAGTTGCGGAATACACAAAAACTAAATTCATATTTCTAACAGTTTTAATTACACTCTCTGCCAGGAAATTGTTCAGATATTTAGCGGGCGCCGAGAGTGACGGTGCGTTCAAACACGCGAAGTGGTCGTGAATGCCGATTGGCTGGTTGAGTAGGTTGGCCTCCCCCTGGTTTATCGCCGTATGAGCGGGTACCCATAGTCTCCGCCCCTTTTATGCAGTTATTCGGCGCGCGCTGTTGCCGCACCTCTGAACTATTCTGGCACGGAACTTAGTTCTGACAATGTACGGTCACCTTGACCAAGGCCAAAACCACCTCTAAACTACGGATTTCAAACTCCTGCATAACTAGACAAGACACTGTGAAACTGATTACAAATTTTAAAAACAAAGTTATTAATTGAATTGTGTTGTCTAAATCAATCTCAATCAAACATCAATTAGGTTCATCAATAAGCAAAGATCAATCTATACTAAAGTTGGTAATAATGAACTACTAAACTACTAAACCTGGTGTGTGCCGCGACGCGGGGTGCAGCAAGATTACTATAACGATGCAGAACTTGCAAGAGTCCTGGCGAATATTCCAGCGAAAAACTTTTTCACATTTCAAGTAGTGGGACGTGTCCACGGTCGACCTTGTCCTACGAAGAAAACCAGCTCTAATGACTCCCGAAGCTTGGAGTTCGACTAAATATAAAGTCCAAAAGTGCTGTAGCTGTTTATCCTGGATAACTCAGAGGCCAAGGAATACAAAACCGAAACGGATCACAATCGGAGAAACTGAAGGAGCTGAGACTACTATGACAATGTCCAATATGGAAGATTTGTACTAAACTGTGATTACTGTCACTGTCAACTTGCAAACTCTGGATAAATTGGAGCACGATGGTATTAAAACTCTCCTTGGAGTAATGATGTTGTGATTACTTGCCTCATCTTCTCTCCCAGGGCTTTAGTTTATTATTCCTCTCAAACCATACTAGAAGGGGATATGGTCCTCTCTATATGAGTCATTTCTAAATATAGTCCCTTATGTCATGAGTCTGGAAATGCCTCTACCATTCCACATGGACTGTTTAGATTTGGGATCTCATAGCCGCTACACTCACTGACTGTGTAATTCTGCAGCAGTGCGCCACCTATGATTCAAAGAAGTTCAGTGGAGAAACATTCTAATGAAATCACTATAGTCCAAGTAGGCAATTAGATCATATACGCTAAACCTGGAAATAGCTCATAACAAGCTGAATTTTTCAGGTATTTCGAGGAATATGAGTCGAAATAACATACTAAAAGTCCCCCGAAATCCCCATGGAGCGATTCTCCAACATTCAAGATGGCGGTCAAATGGCTGCCGTTTTCCAATTGTATCGTATTTTGCAACCAGACAAGTTGGAAATACAAAATAAAGTGTCCGAAACTCCGAACATATGTTTTAGGCACCAAAGGAATGCCAATAATGACATTATTTTCAAAGTTCAAATTTTTAAAAAGTTCAAAACTTAAATCAAGATGGCGGTCAAAATGGCCGCCATTTTTCCAATGTGGATCGTATCTTTGCAACCAGAGAAGGTGGAAATACAAATAAAGTGTTCGAACATCTGTGTTTAAGGCACACGAATCAAACGAAGTCATATTTGAGAGTCAAAAACTTGACAAGTACAAAATGAAGATGGCGTCCAAAAATGGCCGCCATTTTCATAATGGGTCATTCCTTCATATGAAATTAGAAATACAATTAGAGTTTATACGTATGTTTTAAGGCATTAAATTTTCGGAATCTAATATAACAGCATTTTCAGAGATGCCCAAAATAATAGCTAACAAAAAGACCACCTTTGTTATCCGTTATCATAACTTTTACAACCAAATATAGTAGAAATACCAATATAAAGAGCCTAAAAAAATTGATTTAATATACAGGGAATCTAAAAAAAACATATTTAGAGAGGCCAAATCTCCTAAGGTCATGCCTATTTATTGGGGGCAGCCTCACCAGGGAATCCCTCAGCTTCAGTAAGTTTGTCCCAGCTGCAACTTTGGCAGCCATTGTACATTAGCAGTGACAATACACGTATCATGAATGGTAGTTATTAATATGCAAATATGAACGTGCACTAACATTTAACTATGAGCATCATTTACATTAGAGATTTGAAATATGAACACATGCCGTCATTTTACACCGCTAATAAGGGAGAAAAGCGCCTAATAATGGGTGTTTTGTAGCCAGTTTCCAAAAAATGGTCCTATCTGTATCTATGTGTATCATTGGTCAACTGATATGGGGAAAAGAAAATGATTGGTGACATTTTATTCATTTTCAAGAGACTGGGCAGCTTTTATTAAGCAAAGCAAAGGTTAGTAGATTTTAGTAGGTTTTAATAATTAACATGGGTTTTGGCCTCTCCATTGACGTTGGTACGTAAAAACACAGCCCTAGTAGGCATGCCCAACAGCATAAAAGTTATGTCATTATGTCACCTCCTGAGGTCTTACCTGGAAACAATGCCAGATATAAAAAAAGTAATAGTCCTTCAGGCTGTGCCTTCATGCTCCCTTTTTATATTCCTTTGTGCTCACATTTTTTACTTGCGCAGCCCTCTTTGGCAAACTTGATGAGTAAATCTATAGTTGCATAGACAAAGATCAAATTAGAGAACTTTTAAAGTGCCTTTGCTTTTTAAACAGTACCAGAAACCACTCACATAGCTCAGGGTTTTTTCAAACAGTTAACCCTTATAAGCAAGATTATTCTCAACTCCTACATTTCTCGTAAGGCCGGCAGAAAGACAGCCAGATTACAGACAGTTAATTGTATCAACAACTTAGCTATAGCAGGTCAGACGAGCTGTATGTTATTGTCATCGGTCCGGGTGTCATGTTGGTGTATCGGGCGACTATATTATTCTTACTACAGATATGTAAAATTGTCCACAATCCTTTAACAGTCTTCACCATTCGTGAAATTCAGCTTACTTATGGAGAAAACTATAGAAATCATTTTAGTTTCTACATACTGTGAGGCTTGGGATTTACTTCAGTTTCAGTCTTCATAGATCTAAATGATGCGTATGATAAATCTAACTGATGCGTATGATACAGTATGACATCGAGGGTCTAATCTCACGCGATCAAAGCCTTCCCTGATTGTCAGCTTCATAATGTGCTCATCCAAAGACCAGATATCTTGTCTGGAAGTCATCAAATGGGTAATGCAGTAGAGAGCGCAAATTAGGAACTGGTTTGTTTGTCCCAAAAGGTTCGGTCAGGGCATCCAGTCTTTTAACATTTGACATCTCAGAAATGCGAAAAGAAAAATTGTTCGCAGTATTCCTAAGCAGACTTATACGGCACTTGGAATGGCTGCCTTGATTCTTCTGGGCCTTGGTGTTGGCAGAACGACTAATCATGTAAGCCAATTATCCCCGATGACAATTGTGAAAACTCAGCAAGTCCACGACGTCAGCTCTATTTTAACCTTGCAAATCAATGAGCAAAAAGAAAACTTAACATCACTCTAGCTGGAGATTAAACTGTCACACGACTCAACACCGAAGTACTTTGCTGTCATAATGGACAGCCGCCTTACTTTCCATCAAACCACCAAGGCAGTCGCTGCCAGGGAAGACGCAGTCTTGTAGAATATATAGTACAATTCTGTCGGCATAGCTTCTCTCTAAACTTTAGGAGGACCTTTCAGATGATCAAGCTCACCAAGAAGTGTGACGAACTCTGTTCAGCCTAATCCCCCCACATCACTTTGCTACCAATCCATGACACTGCGTAGCTGTATTCCTATAGATCATCCTGGGTCGATGGACATATGGTATGAGCAATGTATCCTTTACTGAACCTTTAAAGCAGTTTGTGGACACCCCATCTAGCAAGACAGTTTCGTTCATGGTTTGCTCCATTGGAGCGGGTCCTTGCAAAACTATTGCTGACCCCTGGATTTTAAAAGGCTACTTAAAGGTTACTGGTTGTATACTTGATTTGTTTATTTAGTGTTGTGGTTGTATATTGTTAATGTCTGGAGTTCTGGTATTGGCCGTAGTGTTGCGTTTGGAGGATGTTGTCGCTAGTTGGGTTGTTGCTACACGTTGTTATGGTTTTAGATGTGAAGTAGTTGGTGGCGGAAGTGGGTTTGTTCTTGGGTATTCAGTGAGATCGTGAACATGTTGACATTGTATATCTTATCGCAGTAGGCGCATGTATATAGTGCGATGATTTGTCTGGCAGTTTTAGCTTTGATTCTCAATCTGTGATAGTGATTTGAGTAGTCTATGGTAATTTATTCAAGCAAGCCCAAGGACTGTGACGTTAATAGATAAGCATGGGTCAACCTCACAGACTCACAACTGGAATTGGCCGTACAAAGCACCTCCTTCAATCGATGTGTTTAGAGCCACAAACGCTTAGCCACATACATAGATGACTGTGAGGTCTTAGAAGTCTCCAGGTGGAATCAAACCTTATCACCTGGTCGATGCAACTATCAGCTGGTTAAAGACGACCTTCCACAGAGATATTGGACGTAACGAAAGAAAGACTAGATATATTAAAAACAGAGTTAGAACAAATCAGAATGCAGAATGTTTTAAATGTAATAGGAGGTGCTTATAGGATCCTAAGAGACTTACTGAATAGCTTATTTACAATGATACATGTGACATTCCTAAACTTATGGGGGGCCCGCATTCTTAAATAACTTGATGAATACCGACACATAGCATACAGACGGTCAATCAGTCACAGTTCCACACTTATCTCACAGTTTTTAAGAAATGGATGGTTGTAGCACGCTGTCTCAAACTAAAAGGATGTATGGCGAACATGTGCCAAAATTAGGAAACAGACATTCATTCACACCAGACACTTTGTTCAAACCTGATGATTGTAGCAGTTGCAAGAAACATCTTGGATTCTTATGCATACACCTGAGCTACACCTAAATGTACAGTAGACCAATGCTGTGGTCAATATCAGTGCATAATACTGCACCAAACATTATAGATGTCAATGATGATGAGATTGTGCCAACATAAATTGACATTCAGGGTTGAAGATGCTGCCACAGATGACGGTGAAAACTATTGTACCCGGAAACTTTTCTTTTTAGTATCATTGATACCTAATAAGATGAACACGTTTTTAAGATCTTGTTGTTGGTCCCTTAGAGTTTGGGTACACTCTAAATAATGCTTCTATTATAGATTCTCCGTGCCTTACAACATATGTTTAGGACACTTAATTTGTACTTCTAACTGCCGACTTATCTCAAGATATGATACATCGACAATGGCGGCATTTGGACCGCCATCTTAGTTTAGGATATTTGTGAGTTTTAAGTCTCAAAAATAATGACTTATTAGATCCCCTTCTTTCCGTGTCTTAAAACATATATATAGACAATTGTTTGTATTTCCAACTTGTCTGGTGGGAAAGTTATGATTAAAATTAGAAAATGGCGAGCCATTTTGGACGCCATACTTGGATTTTGGAGAGAGCTCCAGGGGGATTTTTGGGGACTTTAGTATGTTATTCTACTCCATATTCCTGGACCTATACCTGAAAAATCTCAGCGTGTTATCAGCTATTTCCAGGTTATTAATGCTCTTGGCCTACAGTCGTTTCAGGTACATTCCAGAAGTTTCTCCGCTTTTCTGAGCTCTTCTGAGATCTTCTGTTTCATTCTATTTGCTTTACACACACACTTATGCACACCAACAGGTAGATTTTGTATTACATTATTAGATTAATTACAATTAATGTTATGTGCTAATTTATGAGTTAATCTACTTAAAGAGGTAAATAAATCATTTGCAATTCTCTGGGGTCGGTAAACACAATCTCTACATCATAATTAAATTTTCTTTACAGATTATGAAGCAGGTTTATGCAAGTAAATCATTGTGCACTGGGACAAGTTGGTACGGCTTGTACAGTAGCATCGTCAGACAGGGTCCACGGTTATACGTACAGTTAAACATGGTTAGTGTTGTATTTTCCCAAGACCGATCTTCCACCCATGTGACCAAGCCGTTCCATTAGCATGGAGAGGAGGGCTACTTACCAAGGAAAAGATCAATAGAATTATTGGATGAAAAAAATGCCCCCACAAAAAATAATTACGTTAACCCTATCCAGTGTACGCTGAATTAACATCATGTTACAGCAGTCTGTCCCTGATACCTTTACTCACCACAATGCTGATCCTCATGAAAGAAAGTAAATAAAAAATAATTTGGCTCTCCAATGATGGGAACTAGCCACACTCCATTGATTTTAAAAGATTATAGCTTTGTGCTTCCATTCACTTGCCGATTTTCACAGGTCACGATTTCAAAGCCTTTTCATTTCAAC
The DNA here is from genome assembly GCA_023653785.1 of Ophioderma brevispina. Classification (NCBI taxonomy): domain Eukaryota; kingdom Metazoa; phylum Echinodermata; class Ophiuroidea; order Amphilepidida; family Ophiodermatidae; genus Ophioderma; species Ophioderma brevispina. Next base: position 94,871 of record JAMKCH010070778.1, on the reverse strand, counting down.
TAATACGCAAATGATTCGCTTCCCGGCTCTTTTTAAATTGAACATTAAAAAAACATTTCCCCCCCCCAAAATAGCGTGCTTATTAATTCAAAAGGTATTCAGAATTGGTCGGTTTTGTAAAGGTTTGCAGAGGGCAAGCTTATATACTTACAGGACAGTATAACTGTCAGATGTATAAATGACCGAAGGTTGGACAAAAGTGATATCTTTGGACAACCGGCAAATATTATACCAGAAGGACAGTACTATCTTTACTTTTGTGATCATTCATCCCTGCCCGTCCAGCACCAAAGATCGCGTCTTCAGAAACGTAATATAGCTAGGACACACTCTATAAGAGGACACTCTGTACACCGGACCATGGCTTTAGGGGGGGACTATGGCGTCCTTTAAACCGGAGAAGGGCGGTCCCCAAGTTCGTTCCAAGCTCAGTCCCACGACCACAATATTATATTAGTACGGTGCCGGACCCATATGAATTTGCGCAAGCGTCCACCCAAATGTTTGGATGGTTTCTAGACAAGGTTGACATACTGAATTAAAATCTGGATATGCCTCACTTTGGCATTTGGAGCATTTGAGATAGGGTAGGGGGTAAATTAACAGGGGTAAAATTTGTAAAATGCTTATAATGGGTTAAAAGGTGTTATGTATAGTCATGTTCATTGGCCTATGGACATTTAAAAAAGGTATAGTTTGCTAGTTATCTAGGACAGGTTTACCTTGAACACATCAAGTCTTAAAAATGGGTTTCAAGGTCATCCTGGGTGTAAACAATTTAGAATGCAAAGGAGTCTTTTCAAAATGGGCTCAAATTTCGTCCTTCGGTTTGAATTAAGTGAAAGATAGGTACCCCACTTTGTTGGACATTTGTTGGTATAAATAAGGGGGAAATTTAATGGAGAAGTCCACAGGGTCTATGGGGGTGGTTAATCATTAGTCTCTGTTAGATAACCGTTAGCAATGTTGACATGAGGGTAAATGTGTTATTTTCTGTTTTAAATTCCCATACGAAACAAATTGAAAACCAATTTGAAGCAAATCGTTTTTTGACGTTGTAAAATATTTAATCCATGAGACCTTGAACAAACTTGGTTTGTCGTTAAAACACAAAAGGTTGCAGGCTCTAGCAAAACTATACCTTTTTTCTAAACCTTAGGACAGATAAACAACTTCTATACATATTTCAAATCCCCATGAAACATTCACAAATGTTAACCCTTGTTAAATTACCCTTCCCCTATCTCAAAACAGGCTCATGGATGCCAAAAGTGGGCATCATCAGATTTAGATTCAGTAGGTCAATCTTGCTAGAAACCATCAAAATATTGTGTGGACTCTTGCGCAAGGTCAAATGCAAGGTTTTTTTGGGCCGAGCACCAGTCTATATTTGAGAGCGGTGTGCGACGCATAATTTGCTTCTCCAAGCATTCATTCTAAATTTTAGGGATTTACTTTAAATCCAAACGGATTGCCATCAGGGACCAATCGCTGTATACATTTAAATCTAGTAGATTACAATCTAAATCTAATATAATTAAATCTTAAATCCAAAAATTGATTGGTCCATAAACCACAATCCATTTGGATTTATTTTAAATCCCCGAAATTTAGAGTGTTGGGATGATGATGTTTAATCCATGTACCCTATATCCTGAAGCTTCATCATGCTCGATGGACAGAAGTTATGAAAAACCAGCGCAATTAATATGGCGCATACGCATGTTTCAAACCGGGGCGGTGAAAAACTTTTAAAGCTGAGATTACGTACGTAGTGCTCCATGTTCTAAATGGCATACAATTCAATTTGGGTATATTACTTTGTGTATAATGAATTCGGCAATTTTTAAGGTTTAACGTCATTGTGACATCATGACGTGTTGGTTATTAGAATTAATAGTATGAGGAGAACCATGGGCACCAATAATTTGACAGTTCGTAATTCCATATCAACATGACCGAGGGAGTCTCGGAATCGACGGTACATGATTAATGAGTAGGTTCCATACTTCCTGATTTATTTTATTTCATTTGTTGAATTCTTTTCTGTAATTTGTTTTCTTTTTTCTGGATTTTTTAGTTATTATTTCAAGTGTTCTTTTTTTAATTTGAAAATTTTTCTATGTGGATTCGTATCTTTCTTTAATATTTTTTTCGGGATTTTTTTTTATTTGATTAAAAAAATGTTAAATATTTAATGTTCTTCGGAATCGCTTTACTGAATTTTATTTGTATGGAAAACTTTTTTTTATTTTATTTGTATGAGAAATCTGCTTTTTTCTACTTGTTTGCTTTTGTTTTAATTTTTTTTGGTTTTTTTTCTGTTTTTATTTTTACATGCAGTTGCCAAGTTGGTCTAATGACCGTCTGATAGCGTTTGCTCGAGAATGTCGGGGGTCGGACTTATTTTGCATCTGCGTACGCAATTCAGAAAATTGGCACTGTATATAAATACCCGGTAAATATGTATATAAATTCTATGGTGTTAAAGGCTCATGATACGGTCATTTTTCTGTCATAACTGTGCGAAAACGTCACACTCATAAAACGAATCCTATAGGCTACGTTAAGTTCCCGAAAACATGCCATCAACTATGACAAATCACGTCTTGGAAAGGAAATTTAAGCAAAATGTGGTGCGATATGAGCCAGATCCTGTCAATACTTCGGGTATACGTTGTGTTGCATGAGCGCGGTAATCTCGTGTGCGTTTGTACACGTTCGTGCTCGGACCCCGTGGAGTCGATAGGCGTGGTAGGACCCCAAATACATGAGAATGAGACTAAATTGGAATAAATAACGTTCTCAGCAGTCTAGGGATTTTTGAATGGCGCGAAATTGAATTTTCAAATGCATTTTTCTCCAAGTTTCTTCTACGAACTAAAAGTTCGCAGAAGAAAATTGCTTTAAATGATATCTTCTTGCCGTATGGTAAATATTGAATGAGTTCATCTAGCGGTTTTGGAGGAATCAATCAGGCATATTATAGGTTTTCCCGTTTGATTTAAAACTAGTTTTGTTATATTTCATACGTGATTAAGTTAGATTTCGTCTATAAAATTGGTAAATGTCTGTTTGTAAACTTAATTTAGTCTTTGGTCAATTATATTCATATTTGGATCAATACTATTCATACCATTTTATTTCGTCAAAATATACTTAAATTTCGTCTAATCATGTGGTTAGCAACACAATGTCTAAATTTAGTTCGTCTTTTACCAAATGATTTCATATTTGTTTATTTGATTTCGTCTCGAATCATGCACGCATGTGTATAGATATAGGACTATACTTTATAATGTCCATTTCCTCTTTTTCCTCGCCCTTTCTTTCATTTTTCATCATTTTACATCTTTATTTTTCTCTTTGTTTATGACTTTCTTACTTATGTTTTCTTGTTTACATTTCTTGAACATGAAATTGACATTAAATAAATGTAGCTGAAAGTGACTTTGGACAAAGTCTTCACTTATTTGTGGGCTGTCGCGATGGTTAAATCATGCACAAAATCTAGAAACTTGAGAGCAAAGGTTTTTCAAACTACTCTGTTTATAAATATTGTAATTTCTTAGGCCATGTTTGATCAAAATGATGTTAGACTCTCATCCAATTACCTATCCATCAATTTGTTATCTGGCGCTATTCAACAAGGAAGATAGGTCTACACTGTGTTTGTGTAATACTGTGGGACGAATTGCATTGATAAGAGTATGAACAATAATGAACAAAGACGAATTATATTTGTGCAAGTGCCGTCGACCCAACAGGTGACACGAATTCTATGTTCCAAGGACGAAACTTAATGACCAATTTATGAAATGCAGTGGTCATACTCTGAAATACAATGTTTATTGACGAAATTTATTTCACGAGATGCACAATCAAATTTTCTAAGACGAATAATACCTTAACCAGATATGAAATATAATGCAAAATAGTGTTAAATTAAACGGGAAAACCTATAATGCCGATTTAGGGATTTTTTCCATAGAGCTCCACAGGAGCCGGGCAACCTCCAAAATCCTAACTCTAGTATCGAACATCGGGCGTCCTTCCCCCCCCCCTCTGTGATAGCGTTTGTTCGAGAAAGTCTCACAAGTTGTTCCTGAATCTAGAACATACAGTTGCTACAAGTCCCATATCTGGTAGCGGTATTACGAACGGACGGAATAGCACAGAAACCATAACACTTGTGGAGTTGCTTCCGCAGCTAAAATCAGCTCAACTCGTTGGTGCGATGTATTACAAAAATACATCAGTACGGGGTACTGTCATTGGTTTCATTTTTGGATCACCCTGTATTATTTTGTTACCATTGTGTGAGCAACCCATGAAGATATGCCAAAATGTATGCTTGCATTTTCAGACTGGGATAAAGCAAATACACAAATACATCGTTCAGGTATGCCTCGGCCAGTTAACAATTTTCAGGAAAACCGAATTTAACTTCTCAAACTTAATGTCAAAACTGCACCAAAAATACATCAAGTTTTATAATCAACTTTGTCTAGTTTATGGACAAAAGTTAGGTGTACATGTTTCCGAATTCGGCAACTTTTAACATATTTTTCATTTTGGAATATTACATGCTAATTTATAGCTTTGATTTCTAGAAATTCCTGAGTTACATAGAGAAATAAATACAGCATAAGGAATATAGTAAGCAGTAAGTATCCACAAACATATGGAAACCTAAACAACATTATAAAAAATGTAGTTTGGGCACAAAGTTAGATGCACTAGCGAGGCACACATGTATGTAAATATTTAACACAGAGTGAATAGGGCTTCGTATCCTCTATATAGTATATTAGTCCCCGCTTCAGATGGGGAGTTCCGTAACCTCACCCATCTTACACAGTTTTTCTGAAACACTTATGAATTCGGAAACCTTAACGGAAGAACGTGTAGCTTTATTCTGTAAAAGTTTCCGGAATTTAATATGGTGTCAGAAGAAAAGGGAAATCGATAGGGGGCAGGTACGGAAACTCCCCTTCAGAGCGTAGCTATGGGGAATGAACAATCATCCGACACAATATGTAGGGGGAATTCGAAATAAAAATTGAAAAAAAGTGCCCCATCCCCCATCTATCACAAAATAATCCACCAGGATAATAATAAAATCACACCTTTAAAAAATCAAAAAACATGTTCTTTAATGCATCGGCCGATGATATTTGACGAATGACCCAGCTATATAGGTTTTGGGCTTTCTCCATTAACTCTTTAAAAGGAGTTCGTGCGACGCCTGTGGCATAAAACCCAATGTGTCACACTTAACTGGATCATGCTCTGTAGAAAAGGTTCATCCCGGAGTGCAATGGTTTTGGAGTGGATATAATAATTATAATTGGGCTGTTTTGATATTAGAGTGTTATCGGTGCGCATGGCTACAGAGCGCAATAGCTCTGTAGCCATGCATGGCGCGTATGTTCAAGGGTATTATGTTTGATAGAGATTACGTTTGCAGGGGAAGTTTCTGGAGTTTTGAGTTATGCACAGGTAATTTAACAGACGCATGATTGATGTGAACTTTTTAAGAGCAGGACGATAGAAAAACAGTGGCAACGGACGTGGCCTGGGGCCTAATGTGGAGTAATTAAGCACAACTTACAAATGTACTTGATTATTAAACTGCGTAGGCCTAATATTGCAGGCTGTAGCATAATTTACAATTTGAGTGGTGGTACGACTATGGTGTTTGACTAAGGAGAAGCCTGTGGTATTGTCATAGTAAGCCAATTTAGAATTGTTGTGCACGACAGCGTGCATTTATAGAATTGCCTACTCTACAAATAATATGAAAACATTATTTGAAAAAGGCATTGGTGGGATTCGAATCTGTGATAACTACATTATAAATCGCTGCTCTTATCCACTACACTAGCGTTGGAGGATGGGGTGGTGATTGATTTTATTAATCCTACATAAGCTTTACGGAATAAACCGAAAATACTATTGTGATATGATAGATATTACTATATAAATAAGCGCCCGCATAAGTTTATCCGGTAACATAGATTTCACAACAGTATTCGCCGAACTGTCTGGCGAATAGTAACGCATGAAAAGTACCACCCAATATGAGTGGCACGGCATTGACAATAGTCTTTAATACGCCTTCAACTGCATTGAAATAGGTCTTTACTACCGAACCGCATGTATAGTCTAACATCTTGATCGATTACGCTGTGACAACGAGTACAGATGCTGGACTGATGTGCAGTATTGAGTTATTAACGGTTAACGGAGATGATAGGTTGAGTTGTCACGTGTCAGGTACAGGTCACGTGTCCAGGTGATCAGGTATCAATTTGCTCTCGGGGGCGAACCGATATATATAAATCCGACTATGTTAAATTCAAGGCTGTACATGACCTTGCCAAAGTTGCTATTATTTTTTCCAAAGACACCGTTTATTATGTTATGTCTAAACAGTACAAAATTTACCTTTTCCCTACTGATTCAAAAACCGACGTACGATGACGATAATCGGTTGTTTTTTTTTCAATGTATGGATACAGTCGGCATTTTTACCTTGAATGGATCCCCCTAAGCAAAATTAATAAACCAATCAATGCCTTGACGTCATCCAATCTTTATTTTTTCCAAAATGTGGCTGTTATTCCCATAATAAATTCCTTTTTACGATCACCTGTATAATTGTTTCTTTATATTAATAGTTCAATTTGTCCCCCGCATGAAGTGGAAAAAGATGGGTCCATAAGTCTACAAACTGAAACATAGTCAGCCGGACTAAATACCCTTACCGTGGACTGTAATGAGCAGACGGATCCCCGTTGTAGTTTTTTAATGCCGCTTTAGGTATTGTTGTCCATAGAGCGCCAACAGAGCCGGGCAACCCTCCAAAATCCCACTCTAGTATCGAACATCGGGCGTCCTCCCGCCCTGTGATAGCGTTTGTTCGAGAAAGTCTCACAAGTTGTTCCTGAATCTGAAACATACAGTTGCTACAAGTCCCATATCTGGTAGCGGTATACGAACGGACGGAATAGCACAGAAACCATACCTTGTGGAGTTGGCTGCTGCAGCTAAAATCAGCTCAACTTCGTTGGTGCGATGTATTACAAAATACATCATACGGGTACTGTCATTGGTTTTTTCCTTTTTTTGATCACCCTGATATTAATTTTGTTACCATTGTTGCGCACCCATAGATATGGCCACAAAATGGCTCATGCTTGCATTTTCAGACTGGTAATAAAGCAATAAAACAAAACATCGTTCAGGTAGTGCCTCGGCCAGTTAACAATTTGCAGGAAAACCGAAGTCCAACTTCTCAAACTTAATGTCAACATTTTTTTTGTTTGTTTTTTTTTTTTCCAATGCCCACCAATACATCAAGTTTTATAATCAACTTTTGTCTAGTTTTCGCGACAAAAAGTTAGGTGTACATTTTCCGATTCCGGCCACATTTTAACGATTTTTCATTTTGGAATAGTAATTGCTAATTTATAGCTTTGAATTTCTAGAAATTCCTGAGTTAACATATAGAAATAATGGGTAAACAGCATACGGAATATAGTAAGCAGTATGTATACACCAAAATATGAAAACCTAACATACATTATAAAAAATGTAGGTTGGGCACAAAGTTATGATGCACATAGCGAGGCACCACATGTATGTAAATATTTAACACAGAGTGACGAGGCTTCGTATCCCTCTATATAGTATATTATGGTCCCCGGCTTCAGATGGGGAGTTTCGTAACCTCACCCATCTGCCACAGTGTTTCGGAAACACTTATGAATTCGGAAACCTAACGGAATAACGTTGCTTTATTCTGTGAAGTTCCGAATTCATATTGGTGTCAGAAGAAAAGGATCAGATAGGGCAGGTTACGGAAACTCCCCTTCAGATGAGTAGCTATGGGGAATGAAACAATCATCCGACACAATATGTAGGGGGAATTCGAAAAAAAATTGAAAAAAAGTGCCCCCATCCCACTATCATAAAATTAACCACCAATGTATAAGTACTAAAAACACCTTGAAAAAACCCAAAACATGTTTTTAATGCATCGGCCGAGATATTTGACGTAATGACCAGCTATATAGGTTTTGGGCTGTTACATTAACTCTTTAAAAGGAGTTCGTGCGACGCCTGGCATAAAACCCAATTGTGTAACACTTAACTGGATCATGCTCTGTAGAAAAGGTTAATCCGGGAGTGCAATGGTTTTGGGGGGTATAAAAATATAATTGGGCTGTTTTGATATTAGAGTGTATTCGGTGCGCCGGGCTACCAGAGAGATAGCTCTGTAGCCAGGCGGCGTATGTGAGGGGATTTAAGTTGATAGAGATTACTTTGGCAGGGAAGTTTCTGGAGTTTGAGTTATGCACAGGGAATTTAACAGAAGCATGATTGGGTGAACTTTTAATAGCAGTGGACGATGAAAACAGTGGCAACGGACGTGGCCTGGGGCAACGTTGAGTAATTTAAGCACAAACTAAAAATGTACTGAGTATTACATGCGTAGGCCTATTATTGGCATGGCTGTCGCATAATTTACAATTTGAGTGGTGTTACGAATATGGGTTATGATTTAGATGAATAAGCCTGTGGTATTGTCATAGTCTTACACGAATCCGAATTTTAACACATTCCAAACCTTCACTGGCAGCCATAGCTGGGGTGAATCCTGCTTGAATTCACCAAATGTGCAGATAAGTGGAAGCTTGAATTTACTTAATCAAGCGTGGTAAAGACGTACAACGATTTGGGTCGGGTTTGGGTTGGGGCCCCGTAATGGCGGATCAATTTGACCATCATTGGCTGGTCGGATTTTGTCTATGCCAATTTAGAATGTGTGCACGGACAGTCGCGGCATATAGCCTTGCCTACTTAACATAATACTGAAATTACATTTTATTTGAAAAAGGCCATGGTTCGATTCGACCTGTGATACCTGCATCAAAATCGATGCTCTTATCACTACACTAGCGAGGGAGGATGTGGATGGTGATTGATTTTAATCATACATAAGCTTTAGGAATAACCGAAATACTAGTCGATGATAGATTACTATATAAATATGCGCCCGCATAAGTTTGTCCGGTAACATAGATTTCACAACAGTATTCGCCGGACTAGTCTGGCGAGTAGTCACTTCCTTGAAAAGTACCACATATGACTTGAACTGCATGGAAAAAAGTCTTTACTACGCCTTCAATTGCATTGAAACTAGTCTTACTACAGAACCGCATGTATAGTCTCACATCTTGATCGATTACAACGGAGATACAGAATGCTTGCTGCTTGGCCGATATTGTAGTTTAAAACGGTAAAACGAGATGAATAGTTGGTGTCAACGTGTCAGGTACAGGTCACGTGTCAGGTATCAGGTAGCAGTTTGCTCTTCGGGGGCGACCGATATATATAAATTCGCTATGTTCAATCAAGATCTGTACATGACCTCTGCCCAAAGTGCTATTATTTTTTCCCAAAGACACAGTTATTATGTCTAAAACAGGACAAAAAATTTACCTTTTCCCTACGGATTCAAAAACCGACGTACGATGACGATAACGGTTGTTGTTTTCCAATGTAGGGATAGTACGTCATTGTTACCTGGAGGGGTCCCCCGAAGCAAAATAATAACCAATCCATGCCTTGACGTCTTCAAAATCTTAATTTTTTTCCAAAATTGGCTGTATTCCATACTAAAATCCCTTTTTAAGATTCAACAGCTGTATATTGTTCTTTAATAATTAATATTCAATTGTCCCAGCATGAATGTGAAAAAGAGGGTTCCATAAGTCTACAAAATAAAACATAGTCAGCCAGTTAAATACCCTTACCGTGGAATGTATGAGCAGAAGGATCCCCGTTTTAGTTTAGACCAGCTTACAGCCACTTGCGCGAGGCTGCGGGGTTTGCGCCATAAAGGTTTTTTAACAAAACCCACCGAGTCTGATCTATATGCCCAACTGTCAGGTTGTGCATGACCGGTAATTGTTAGAGCAATGTGGGACTAAAAAATAGCATTAATAGCTAATAACTCGCACTGAATCAGTTATGCCCGAAAGTGTAATATTATAATAGTCCGCGATTGGACCCACTTCACGCTATTCCCATGAGAATTAGCGGAGTGCAATTAAAATGCCTTCTCCAGGTTATATTTTCAAATATGTGATGCGATCAGCAAAATGAGTCTGAAGCGTCAAATTTGATTTTATTTTTCATGTAGATGAGCATCAGATTAAAAAGCTACATTTTGTGAAATTCCTCATTGAAACTTGCACCAATAATTCCCAAGATATAATCGTTGAAGGGTGGAAAAAACATAGGACACAAACTACATTTTCTTCCTTTGTTTGGCTATAGCCTCATAATCAATACTTGGGGAAGTCCGACTCATTTGCTTGATCAACATCCACATATAGGAATAAAGGGCCGCGAAAGCCCGTGCTATATATTGATGATCGTGGATTAACATCGTGATCATCGTGCATGAGAGAAAAGAAAAAAAATAATGGATAAGCTCATTAAAGACTGGCGTCGTCTTTGTATACATTATTAAACCAGAAAAAAAAAGTTATGTTCGACATCCTCACAGATCAAACTTAGTGATCGCTATTATAGTAAAAAAAACAAAAAAAAAAAAAAAAAAAAAAAAAAAAAAAAAAAACTTCAAAAAGTTCATGTGTGTACGAAAGCGTGATCCTGAAGAGTGCAATTCAATCGAAATCACATGCATGTCAGCCGAAAAAAACATGACAATTACTTTTAGTCTTTTGCTGTTTGTATCTGTTCTTTTAAAGCTAGACGAGTTTCAAAATGTCATCTTGATGCTTCTGTTGTACCTAAAAAGAACCTATTTGAAGTCTCAAATCGAACAGAGTATAAACTCAGCTTCCCTTCTTTATTTGGTTTTTAATATTCAATTCAGTCAATTTTATTAAACTATTAATACTGAATAAGGTAACCGCTCAAAATTCCCAATAAAACATAAAAAATATCCAAAAAGATGATATTCGGTAAGTGAACTGTTTTTTATTTTGTAAAAAGGTTAAAAAAAATTTTTTAGTTATAATTATTTATTTAGATATCCACCACAGGTTCTGGCATCACCTGAGAATCTGAACTTCGTCCTACCATAGCTTTTCGCACAGTGATGGTACAACCTATCGAAATCCAGGCTTACTAATGCCAAAGACAGAGTCAACCAACATTTTGAAGAAGGCCATCTGACTGGATCGTTCCTATGAATTGAGAAACACAAACAAATTTTTTAAAAAAATTGGTTCCCTCAAGAAATCACTGAAGACAGCTAAGAGACCAGATATCACCCACTTCTCTACCCAAACAAAGACGATGATCATCACAGAGCTGACGATCCCTAGGGAGCAGAACCTACCCATGCATATTGCTAGGAAAGAGTGCAAATACCCAAGGACTATAGCGCTGACTGTGAAAACGGAGGATGGTCTACATACACTTCCAATAGAAGAGGGAAAGCAGAGGTTCTGCAATACATCAGTCAACAAATGCATTGCATCCTCGGGCAATTCCTAAAAGAAAAGAGGTAGGCTATAACTGGATACAACGCCAAATGGCAGAGCGAGCTTATGTCACGTGGCCCTCAGCAGAAGCGCAAGTATTCAGAACAGATGGCGCTACAAGAAACTCCAGCAATATGCATATGCTCTGAGTGGGAAAGTGGGATGGTTGAGCGCTTCACAAAACCAGGTTTAACCCAGCCAAAGTCTGGTCCAAAGTCAAGAGACCCCAGAGCACACTAATCTGGACAAGAGATATGCATATGTGACTTTTTCATACTTAAGAAGCCACTATCGAGGATTTTGTTCAAAATGTAAAAAAAAGCGTCCCCTATTTTCATCAAAGTGATTTTTTTGCACTGTTTGTGTTGGAAATTCATTGTAGTAAAGACCCCTGTAAGTGGCTAACGTACACGCCGTATTTGTCAAGAAATGAGATTTTTATGCTTTGTTTACTAATAAAAGTCGGGATCCGACTTTTTTCGTCGCAAAAACAGTCGTAAATGGCATCTTCAGGACCGCTTTAAAATGCTTAAGTGTCTGTTTTTCACAATGAACATTAGACGAAATGGGTATTTTGATTTTGGAAAAAAAATCACTGATAGTGGCTTTAAGTCATCTTCACAGAGAGATGTGCCAGGAGTGCTTATCTTAAAACGGATAAAAGTAGGCTCCGAAGATGACAGCGCTGGTGTTCTACCAATGAATTATTCCTGTTTGTTTTTGACATACAGCGTGTCCCAATAAAACGCAACACTTGGTGCCAGCAGCCATACGTTTTGCACAAAAGCATATCACTACTTGTTCTTTGTTGTAAGGTAAAATAGGACCGTTAGCTAATGTCCCTGAAAAGTTCATAAAGGTAGAGTCAATATTTTTAAGATATGGCCCCAGAAGTCAAGAACCCGCAGGACCACTTTACCAAATTGAGACGCTAGTAACTACAAATATGGCACTGTACTATTTGCGTGCAGAACAACCAATATTGATCGAAGTCCCACCACCATTTTACTGTTTTTAATGACTGGTGCTGCAACAAATATTAATATATGAATGTTTCCATTGGTAATAACAGGTGATAAACATGCATTTGTAGACACTCATAAGATGGAATTAGGAATAAATGATCAACAGACACCCGGTATTGTCCAAATTAGAGAACTAATGAACTAATCAATCATCATAGTTTTGTGACAGCATACAAAGAGTTACCTTAACCCGAAATTGAATGACATAATGAATATACCGATATGGTTATTGCACGTGTTTTGTGTTGAAAACATGTTTTACTTTCATAAAGTTCAGAATGTAACAAGCAAGTTGCAACCCAACGCACTTACAATTTTACGTAACATGCAGTTTGTCAATGACTTAGTCTGTTAGTCATAGTTTTATCTTATATCGTTTCGAAAACGTATATTATCAACAAATAAATAAGTGTTGTATCATTATCAGTTTTATAATATGTGTAATTATATAAATGCAGTTATTTGATGCAGTAGAAGTTGTTCTGCAAGAAATTTCGGCAATAAAATGTTGACTGCAATCAAAATTTTATTTGCATACTGTTCTTCAGTGCTTCTGTGCTTGCCATCTCCTAATTTTGGCAAAATGGGTCCTGCGGGTTACTTGATTGTTGGTGTCAAATATTAAACACTATTGGCACTATCGCTATGAAATTTTCAGGGATATTAGCTAACAGTCACATCGTACCTCACAACAAATAACAAACAGTCATTACAATGGTTTGAAATGTTCTTGTGAATATTGTGAATAGTAAATATTGCCTTGAACATGTGTATAATTTACAAGGAACAAAATCATTCCAACAATTCCATGAGCGTATTGGCGCACTATTTTTCAAATGTGCCAGTGTCTCTTTATCAATGATTCGCACAGGAACTAAAATGGACCAACTGTTCCTAGTTTCGTGCAGTGGGTTACCGTATCTCAACTGTGTGAAGACGCACTATCCAATGGTGTCTCTTTAAATAGATTGGTAGCAAATGTCGACTTTGCGTGTAGTATAAGAGCGTATTTACTAATACCCCCCCCCCCACCAGCTGAATAAGCATTTCAAGTAATTTAACGAAATGCTAACGAAGTTTACAGATGTTCATGTACAATGAACTAAGGAATTAGCACCTCTTAAAATAATGAAAAAATAGTTGTATATATGTTACTAAAACAATTTGAAAATTAAAGGGAAAATCATATTTCATTTAAAAAGCAAGCAAAACAAGAAGATTGATGGAGAATTGGCTGAAACATCTAAGATCGAGGCGTAAAATATGACACACACACACACACACACACACACTAAAAATAGACAAGCTATTAACATGACCAATATAACAGATAAAAGGAAGACATTCAAAGAAACACTTAATTCTCAATTAATTGGTTTAAAAATCTTGGAAAATAGCGTCATTTCAGTTTTAAAAAATCCAATACTAACAATGGGAGTCAAAGAGAAGTTGATTTGAATTGGTGTTTTTCACATGCCCTTTTCCGCATGCTTTCAATTGCTCGCCTGGAGATCATTGTGCGGCGAAGTTTTGTGATCTCAGCTACCATGCATCTTTCAAGCTGTCTGAAGCCGTTGTGGACTTGCTGGTGGCCCCCTTGAGTCCACTCAATTCAGATATCCCATACAAAAAAGTCAAGTCAAGAAGCCATTCGACTCCACATTGAGAAAGAGCTCTTCTAGTTGATCATGGACTGGACGAGCACGGTGCGCTGGAGCACAATCCAGTAGATTACTAGGAGCCGTTTCTACGTTGACCATACAACCTTACAAATTTGGGGACGACATTGTTGTTGAATAAGCTTATTTAATCCTGACCGTTACATATATCTAGCGAAAAAGACAGTACCCACAATGACTGATTAAACGAATCCAGACAGTCAACTTCCGAGGATCATTTGGGACTTCATAGACAAAACTGCGGCGTGGTTGGGCTTGTGCCGCATAACATCGTACATCTGAAGAGCTGACTCATTCATTCATTGGACAACCATTAACCATTAGGGTTCCTTTAACCATATTGATGGCCGCTTGAGGGTCCACTGGCAGAAGGCCTTGCATAACCAAACAGATCAATTATTGATTTCATGCATACTATTCTACTTTAATTTCTAACCTCATTTAAATGATTATTTTGTTCTTTCTGTTACTCAGATGTTTAGATTTGAGCATTGGTATTCCACGGACAATGAGAAAGTAAAAGCGCGCTCAAAACAAGATGTGTTCTTTTCATTTTATTACATTTTGGGAACTTTTATTTGAAAAAATTACAGCTACGTAAAATACTTTTGGTATCACAGTTGGAAAGCCTCCAAGAATCTCACAAGGATATTATTATGAAAAGCACACTAAAAAAGTGGATCGCTATTTCTCGGAATCATGCAAGAAATTTGAATATTCATGAGCTCACACCATGTCATTGCGCCAAAAGAAGCTCTAATTGCTTCTGTAGAAAGTTTGGTTTACTTCTTACCTGTGGCGGTTGTGAAAATGCAACGTTTCCCGGTATATTTTCAGGATCTTTCTTGCTGCTGGTCGCTGTGCACGGGTAATCAGTATGTTTATTCCAGAGATAAAAAAGACATACTACTAGTATGGCGGCAGCTAGGCCTCCTAGCACACCGAGGACGACGGCAGACACCATGACTGGCTAATCAGCATCACCTGTACAAAAACAGAACATGCCAAGAGTAATAAGAGACTGTTTAAAGGGGAATCCAAAATGCTGTTGTAGAACTAAACAAAAATGATCGTCTTTGGTAAGAAATTATTTTTTCATATTTCGTTAGTGGCAAGGACTTGTGAAGACTTTATAATTGCAAAAGGTGTGAAGTAATCTTTTTCTACCAACAGCGACTGGATCGCCGTAGGCGTGTGTCGAGGGCGAAGCCTGATTCGAAGTTGAGCGAGGTTTACGTTACAGTCCGCAGGGAGGGGGAGAGGACTGTAGCAAACTAAAGATAAAGCGAAGCCTTGGTGAAAAGCTGGGCGTGAAATTGCACTCTCCCGGAGTAAACCCCAAGTCCTACAACGCATCGTAAGAGCAAAACGATCGTAACTGACAGGATCTCTCTAAAAGAGAGAGTGGCTGGCTGAACGGACAGACGGACGGACGGACGGACGGACGGACGGACGGATGGACGGACGGATGGATGGATGGATGGATGGATGGATGGATGGATGGATGGATGGATGGATGGATGGATGGATGGACGGACGGACGGACGGACGGACGGACGGGCGGGCGGGCGGGCGCGTTAACGAGTGTAAACTTAGACCTTAGACACACCAAAATCACACTAGTATACGTTCTTAGCACGGACGGGCGGAAGAATAAAGAATGGATAAATGGATGGATGGATAGGAATGCTTTTATCCTTGATTTTATTTACCTTTATTTTACAACGTTATGTATGAAGTCGAAACATGATTTCTATTAGTTTATCTTAGAATGCACATATAATAAAAAGAATGATGTCATGTTATTTTCCTCAAGATCTTAACAGAAGGCTGCACTAGATTCCACTGATGCTTCGTTCCATTTATGTGAAGGTATTCAAAGAGCAACATAAGAGCGACAAAAAGGCAAATGCCAGTTGTGTTGGGTAGAAAATCAATGATTACAACCTATTGGAAATCATGGTCGAGGTCTAACGACATTTCGCGCTTGCACAAAAAGTAAAACACTTGTGATATAAATCAAAAGCTGTGGCTTTTGTAAGTATAATCAGCACAGTGGGTGCACCCAATATATCATCACATTTTCATCTTCCTTTAAGCACCTAAAAAAATAACGTTATACTAGTCTAACCAAATATTTTCTTTACTTTCAGAATGTAATGAAAAACAGTGAACGACACTTAACTGTCATAGTCGTCTCAGGCATTACATTATGTCGCTGACAGACGCTGTCAGTGTGAGAAACACGGTGTTTGGTGAATTTCTCTATTTAAAGGTGGTTGTTCCGATGTATGTGTATTGTGTTCTCTACTTGATATGAGAGCCTAGCCCTTGCACATACACCCCATCAAGTACCGTGGGAAACAAACTTGCGGTTTTGATGGTAGACGCAATAATGCATGTTGCAAAGCCCTATTCAATACTGTGATATTAAAAGTGGTTAACCACTAAAACGGCGGTTTTTTGTTTATATCTTGGGAATGAAATGGATTCGAGGGCTCAAATTTCAGGACGACAATGAGAAAAATACGGCCTTTCATCTGATATCAAAATTGATACTACTTCCGGGTAAATCAGGGGGGCCCAAAGACGATTGGAACACGCACCTTTAAAACAAGAACTAACAGATATTCCTTTGCAAAATAGTCTCAGAGTGAAACGCAGCTATAGAGCCGGAAATATCCCCTTTTTGAAGACATTCGGTTGTGCCTGTCCTCGCTTAGTACAAGAAAAAAAATTGTTTAAAAAATTGCAACAGAAATAATTTCTGTGTTTTCATACTTCTAAATTGTCACAGAATAATGTGTCAAAAGTCTAGAAAAATCAACAATGGGGAACATGTAAAAAGTAGGGGGTACATTTTGTACAAGGGTCAAAAGTAAAAGAGGTCTAATAGTTTTGAAACCTACCCCAACTTATTCATCTGTTCACGAGGATTAAAATTTTTTTTTTTTTTTTTTTTCATGGTCGAGGTCTAACGACATTTCGCGCTTGCCCAAAAAGTAAAACACTTGTGATATAAATCAAAAGCTATGGCTTTTGTAAGTATAATCAGCACAGTGGGTGCACCCAATATATCATCACATTTTCATCTTCCTTTAAGCACCTAAAAAAATAACGTTATACTAGTCTCACCAAATATTTTCTTTACTTTCAGAATGTAATGAAAAAGAGTGAACGACACTTAACTGTCATAGTCGTCTCAGGCATTACATTATGTTGCTGACAGACGCTGTCAGTATGAGAAACACGGTGTTTGGTGAATTTCTTTATTTAAAACAAGAACTAACAGATATTCCTTTGCAAAATAGTCTCAGAGTGAAACGCAGCTATAGAGCCGGAAATATCCCCTTTTTGAGGACATTCGGTTGTGCCTGTCCTCGCTTAGTACAAGAAAAAAAATTGGCTTAAAAAATTGCAACAGAAATAATTTTTGTGTTTTCATACTTCTAAATTGTCACAGAATAATGTGTCAAAAGTCTAGAAAAATCGACAATGGGGAACATGTAAAAAGTAGGGGGTAAATTTTGTACAGGGGTCAAAAGTAAAAGAGGTCTGATTGTTTTGAGACCTACACCAACTTATTCGTCTGGTCACGAGGATTAAAAAAGGTATAGTTTGCCATATCTACAGTCATTATTTTCAGGAGTATAGGCTCATAACGGTTCAAGGTCATCCTGGGGTAAATCTTTCAGAGTGCTCCGATTTTGACGAAACTAGTCTCAAATTGTTTGTCTGGTCATATACTAGAACACACAATGCATTTTTACCCTGCATTTGTCATTTGATATGTTATTCTCTCATCATTTCTAAGTATAACAACACCAAAATCGTTTCTGTTGCAATTATTTTGAGGTCACAACATTATTTTATTCAATTTTCTTGTACTAGCTTGATTTCTCAAACTGCAACAGGTTGATTATCTTCAAAGCTTAAACTATAAAAGTGACTGGTTTTATGCTATTAATAGACATAAATGTTCATGTTACTCTTTTAGGAATATATCGGAAGTAATATATCAACTGAATGGTAATGTGAACATTGCGCCATCTGTGTGAATTGTAAAAAAAATGCATATTTGATCGGCTAATTTAAAAGATATAAAAACACATTCCTACATCAGGCGAGAATATTTGTTTTGTAGTAAGATACGGTTGAACTGACACACGAGGCAAACATATTATGATAATCGGTATCATTCTTGAGACAAATTTAGCAACAATCAATTATAAATTTTCGTACCAGCACAAATCGAGTATTTTAAAGTGTCCTATATATATATATATTATCTATTAAATTCAATGTGGTAATATAAAACAAAGTTATTGAAACCGTCGGCTATAATCCATGACATCGTAAGCTTACCTCTCGAAAATATTTCAATTTTCATATTTTCAAAATAGATTAATTTTAAAAATATCGAAATTACAAAACTTGTGAAGGGGTCCACACCCACTCACCCACCCACACAGACACCCACACACTCACACACACACACACACACACACACACACACCCACACCCACACCCACACCCACACACACACACACACACTACACTCGCAACTACACACACACTTAGGCGCTCAGACCTATCCACTAGATCGTGATATTCCCCTAACAGCTCCCCAGATTTCGTTTGGGTCCACACGAGGCAATTGAGATTAAGTATCTTGTCCAGGGAAACAAACACGTTGACCACAGTGGGCCTCGAACCAGAGGGTGTATTGAGTCAATCCCGCAATGCACTAGTTTTGGGAAATTTCACCTCAATGAAATGTACTGCGGTTCTTTAACATTTGGAACACTTTTTATTGACATGTGTTTAGTACAGTACAGTATAGGCACATTCGATGCAGTATGGGATTGATTCAAAACACCCTCTGCGCTTTTCCACTAGACCACACGTGCTCTCTCACCACACACCCTCTCGCTCACTCACTCACAAACGCACACAAAACATACATTAGGATTAGGAAATTGAGGACCTGTCTCATCATTTATGATCGAATTTGTATTGTCGTTTAATATTTATATAATTGCTCCTTCTTTCGATGTTCGATGTAAAGACATCAAAAATATTCACCCGTGCGTGACCTTTGATCTGTGCTCAGGTCACTTTAAAAGCCCGATAACAACCCTCAGACTGTCGTTCTTCGCCCACGTGCCAAACGCATAGCCGGACAGAGAGGTGCTATTATTATCATTATTATTATTAATGTGTTTTATATCAATATCAACACTTCTCTTTTTTACCGTGAAACAACCAGACCATAAAACGTGAAACATGCATTGTAGGCTGTTTTCCCTGGGCGCGAAACGATATCTCTATAAACGTTTTCAAACCGAAAAGCTGGTTAACCTCGATGAGATGGTCCTCATGAGAACACTTATACTCGTAAGCGAGTGCTTTTGTCTTATTGATTAATCTCTTGGTTAAGGTCATTGATTCGGACCAACCCGATTCAAAAGAGCTTCACAAAACTTGTCATAACTTTTGAACCAAAAATCAAAATTACACCAAACAAAAATCTTGTCAGAGATGAAATTATGGACAAATTAAATGTTTATCACATTATTTTAACTGTCGCAAGCATGTCAAAACAAATAAATTCAACGCTGTCATATGTATGTTATTAAAAATTACAAATTTCCTACTATCATAATTTTTAATGACAAGATCATGACAGTAATGGATATTATAATATCAAGATTGCCAACTTTAAAAACATGTTTGTGAAAGTATTAGAAATTGTAATTTAAATTTAAGATTTTGTTGTGAGGAATAGATCCTTGAGGGACTAGTACCGCAAAATAAAGTAATACGAGTATTTGACCCGTCGAAAATAAATGGATGAAATTGAGAAGCCGCTGGACTTGCAAAAAAACACAACTCACGTGGGGAAACATCTGGTGCTAATCCCTTTAAGTCATATGTCTCAGATTTTTTATAACACTAACAAGATTGACGATGAATTTATTAATCTTAAGCCCAACTACGAGACATCGACATTAAGACTCTTTTAGTACGCAGACAGACAGGTGTATTCTGATTCCCCTCTGTTCAAACCATAAAATTTTACATTGAATGGTGACAATGAAATATGAATAAACCAGGGCGTCCGACCTACTGCCCTTTGTTTTCAGTTTGTCTTATGATGTGGAAAAAGCCTCGTCCTGAATATTTAATTCTTTCCAAGTATTAAAACATAACTACAAAGATAAAGGACTTATTTCTAAAAGATCATAAGGAGCGCTGGTTCGTTTGGACCCGTATTACAAAAGGACGGATTCTAAGAGAAGTTGTTACGTGTTATAATGGAAGCCCTACGTGTAACTAAGGGCAATGGATTTTATGTGGAATATAATTTTATTGTCTGAAAGACGACAACATTGTTATGAAATTGATCGATTAAAAACGTTGGTATTTCTAAGTAATCTGAAACACGTTTGTTCCAAAACGTAGTCTTTATGTATTACTGTTCAATCATATTGCCTTAGTTTCATATGGGATATCATTATATGGGGTAATAATCACAGGTATAGCTGGATAAATATTCAAATTACAAAAAAGAGCCCTAAGAAAATTTCAATGGTACACTTAGAGCTCATCGACCACTATTCAAGAAATTAAAGACTTTTAAAATATTATTGATATGTATAGATATCAATCTTGCTATTTTCATTTTAAGGCATTTTACGGCAGATCTTCCTGAACTTTTTGATGATATTCACAAAAAAATCGTAATATCCAGACTTATTATACGAGAAACCTCCACGACTATCAGTTAGTAAAGAATAAAACAACATATGCATATAAAGGTAAGGTCAATGGACCAAAAGTTTGGAATCTGCTATCAGCAGATCTGAAAAAAATCTCAAAATTTAAGCCATTTAACATATTGTAAAAACAATTGTTATGTTTATATGAGTAAGGAATCTTTATACACACACTGGCCAGAAGTATTGCAACAGCCGAAAAAAGCAATTATCTCACAAATTGATTAAATTGATATCACGAGTTCTTGACTCCACATTACGTAATTATTGTTTCAAAGTGAGGGTTTTCCCAAACAGATGATGTTTCCCTGCAGAATCAAGTCGTGCGACATACGTTTAATTTGATTTCATTATCCCTTAATATGGCGGGTGAAAGAAGAAGTGGCTAATGATAACTTGCCGATTGTACTCCAGAGGGAATACAGGCAGAGGACGTCAAAATGGCTGCCAAATATGTCAGTAAATGAACTTCCGAGTTTGCCAGGGTCTACTCTTAAATGTTTGGGGGAAAAGTGGGGGGTGGTTGTATGGACCGGAAATGAGGATATGACAATAAAAGATTGGAGCACGTTCACCACCGTTTGAACTCGGGAAATTGAATGGCAAGAAAGAGGTCCCGTGTAACCTAAAAACAACTTGTAAATGGCACCGTTGACATTGTGCTGTTTGCCATGTAATGTGAAAGCGTAATTTACACATGATAATTACGTAAACCACGTGATATATCATTCAAATTTGCATTTCGGATGGCTGGATTTCTCGAATTTTCGAAGGACACTGTCTTATCCATTGACTTATTCTCGTTTCGGTCCAAAAAACCACCATGGATTTTCTCCCAGTAAAAATTTTAAGTTAAACCCTAATGAACCGTACAATCCATTAAGTGGCCGTTTTGAAGCATATTCTTTGGTTGGTCACTGTGTGCTTGTATTCCTTCTGGAATGGCAATGACAAGTTATCGTTTGCTGTTCCTTTTATCCGCCATATTTAGGGAACGTGACAATCAAATTCAAACGTTTTTTTTCCACCTCTTGGATTTTTGGGGAATAAACATACTGATGAAAAAACAACTTTGTGTATTGAAATAGTTTAGAGCGGGCTAGAATCCATGGTTAATTTGAAATCAATTGGTTGATTATGAATTCTCCTTTTGAATATTGCAATACTTTTGGCCCGTGTGTGTAGCTTGTGGATTTTCATCAATATTCATATTATATCATTATCAGTCATCTCATTGCAATATTATCTATGTACTTTGGGTTCGGGTATCTATGTGTTTGTATTTTTTGTTTTGGTAGGATCCACCATCCACTTCTGGCCTATCTTGGCCTTTTGGTTGGCTCCACCATGCCAACAATTCTCTCAATGTATCTAAATATAATGATATTTGTTGTAATCATTCTGTTATTTAGTGTGGCATGGAAATAAATAAAATATGAAATATATGAAATATGAACGTTATCATTTTCATTAAGAACGCATAAGCAATAAACCTTTCCGCCATTACAACTGCGCATGGTCACACATCAAATCGCTCCTCCATTTTGGGGGATATACAGTACAGCCTAGGTCGTGTAGTGAACTGCAACTCTTTGGGAAATACCAATGATTCGTCTTGTCATCGGTAATGGCATAATGCCATGAAAAAAAAAACATCCAAATTGTTTTCAAACTCGTGGAAGTGATTTCAGTAAGGGTCCTTTTCATTATGACAATTTTTTTCATGCCATTATGTCCCTTTAATGATCCCATTGGGAATGGGGTATTGATTACCCATACGGGTGATCACTCTTTAGTTTGCGCGCCACGATTTCATTACAAACTATATACACTACCATCAGCAGATCTTCTAATATTGAAGAATCCCCTCAGATCGCTGAGGGAAGTGTAGCCTGCAAGTGTGAGATTTTGACCACCACTTATGCCCTTGAAGCAAAGATACATTATTCAAGTATACTGAAACGAGCCAATACTACAAGTGTGTTCACTAATATAAAAGTTTTTGTGAAAACACACAGAATTTTCCGATTTATGTTAATATAATTCCTCATGACATTAAGTATCAATCTACCGTTTCAAGTTAATATCTATAATAATGTCAGTCAGTATGAATCATAAATATTATTTTCTCCTGGAATTTTCATAGAGTGTACACACATTTTTTTCTTCAAATTAGAGGAAGTCAATGTTTGATTTTGTTGCTGCACTCGACCTATACGTATAATGGTGTATTTCGAAAATAAATACTTGTTTGTGGCTTGAGTGTTGTGGCGAATTGGCAGAAACATAGAAACAATCCATTTGTGGAGATGTTTGATTTATATTGCATGCAAGTCTTTGAAGTGGAATTATGTTTCCATGTCACCTCTTTCCAGATACATACAGCAGAATACAAAACAACATGCTGTATAAATATTAACTCAAAAATTTGACCAGACATGTATCCCACACGCGCTCTGCCAAATCAGGTCATTTATTGTACCAATTACGGTATGACACATGCTACCATAATTACATAATCTCTTCCCCAAACTTAATATGGGTTTTTAATAAAAGCAAGCTATCAAATCACATTCGAAAAACACATAATGTTTGGTATTAAATCATGGAAGCGTTAGATTGAAGATCGGATAATGTTATTGGCATCAGATTCGAAGTCTCATATCAATATACGAGTGAAACACTTCTCGACAGATCCAAATTGTAATCGCATAAGAAAATCATATTATGTAGTAATAAGTCTTTCTATCTGCAAATTTACGCTGGTCTAAGAGCAGCTTATCGACCCAGCTCCCTCTTATTTTTTTTCACTTAAAAATCATTTTCTAGGAAGCCATAATTTCTTAATATCACTTAGTTAAGTTAGTTAGTTAGAATATCACTAGTGCCCCCTTAAATTTCCAGCTTCTAAAAGACAAAAAAAAATTATCTCAAAACCTCGCAATACACTGTCCTCACATGTCGCTGACCGGTCATTCGACATCGTCAAACGACTCTCGTCAAGATTTCAAACCTTTTCCTGTCTTGGAAACTGAATCCTTCACATGGCAAATTTTGTAAGCGTCACCATAACCAGGTCGGAAAACAATCGGAAATGTCTGCAGATCTGTATCGCAACATTATCGTCATATTGTCAGACAACACTCTCGTTTCAATTTAATTTCCGGTACGGCATGATTTATGGAGAAAATGGTCTTTTCCGTAACGAGTATTCGCCTGCGAAAGAGGTTAAATCTCGGATACAGCCAATTTGAATTGTAAATTTAACGTATTGATGGCCTTCTGGTCTGATTATACGCGAGATGATGGCTAGCGATCATTTCAGCTGTCACAAAAATGACAACACTAAAAACCTATTTTTCTTCGAAGTATGCAATTGCTTTTGTTATGACAACTAAGTAATATTTATATTTAAGTGTGTGCGTTTTGTTACACACACATCATGTTGTAATGAATTTGCCAATGGTAAAGGGCAAGGTATTGTATCTAGTGTCGCAATATTCTGTTTAAAAAAAGGATGGGGATTTCTAGAAAGTATAAAGCATATTGACTAGCACAGAAAATCCCCGCATGGAAGACAGAAAGCAAATACTCAATGCAAAAGACTGATCGTAAAAGAGCGAAGTTTTAATATCTTTAAAAAGATACAATAATTGGGTGAAATTCACTCTGAGAAAAAAACGATATTCAATCTCTAACGTGAGGGCGAAATAAGACCGATATTGGCTATAGAAAGAGTCAAAGTTCACTTTGTTTGGAATGATCCCGTAGTCATAATGAATTTGCTTTTTTGAATTCAAAGTGTAAGTTTAGGCCAAGCTGGGTTCTTTGGAATTGCAGTTCAAACAAATACATTATATTCTGGTGCTAAAAGTAGTGAAATGTCAATGCAAATTATTTATATGCCATTTGGAATCATGATCTCTGGTTGCTTTGTTGATGGACATGGACCTGAGTATCTTCAATGTTGATGGTCTGAGCCTGAACGTTTTTGTCCATTCTTAGAATTTGTTTACAAGAATTTCGCTCTCAGGACGGGGCAATTAGTAGATTGTCGTCTGCCAATCTCAGGTTATTGATGGTTGACCTTGGATTGATGCTGTTTTCCAGGTCTCCTATTGCAAGGAGGAAAAGTTCTAAGATGATGTTAAATAGTTGCGCGAGAGGACGAGAGGAGGCATCCTTGTCTGACAGGGGTTGCATAACCACAATCCGGCACTGTCCTGCATTCACTCGAACACTTCACACTTGTAGGTTTTTAAGAGTGATGGAGGAGTCTGACAATTTTGGGGATCTATAGCCCAGGGGGGGTGCTCCAATACCTTCCAGAACCCTTCCCTGGCACAGAAAGTACAAAGGCTTTGGTTAGTATGGAGTTAAAGTAAGTGGTCTCCATCTCGAGCTCAATGTGTTTCCCTGCTAGATGGCCGTATAGGGAAACATTTGATCCACAGTACTTCTGCCAGCCCTGAATTCATGCCTGCGATTCGGCCAGATTCTTTAGTTTTCTTTGGATGAGGTTTGAATGAAGGACAAAACACCGGCCCAGCAGGGTTAAGGAAACTGATGCCCCTTGTAAACTTGCACATTACCATCTAGTTGTTCCTCCAGTCTCTGAATGACTTCAGATTGCCATTTTGGTTAACACAATTTGTGAATGATTGCAACTCTTCTCACAAGCTTTGATTCTCTTCAGTGATATTAGGGACAACATCTCGTGCTTACCTTTATACATTTTAAGCGATTTTATGGCTGATGCAACTCAGATTGTAGAATTACAGGCTTAACATAAGTGAATTTGTGTTAAATGCACTTTAGTTTTTCTCATGTCCATAGGATTGGACTGGGTGTATGCTTCGGCTCCCTTTTCTTTCTATCGTCTTATTTACCTTATCATCAGATAGTATCTTTGGTTTTCTTTGAGATGTTGACCACTTCAACTTCTGTGCAGATGTCTTGCAGCCAAGCTGCTTTGTATTTTTTGTATTCCACTAAATTTCTCTGTTGGAAAGTGAAAGTTTCTACCGGTCTCTTGGGGAATTTATAGGACTTTCCTGTTTTACACTTTGCTCCTTTCATTGCGCAATTCAGTACTTTTGAAGTGAGTTAGGGTTTCTGTTGGGTTCCCTGGGTTCTCTACAGTCCTAGAAACATAATTTTGAGGTCAGCCACAAGTTTTGAGATCTGATTTGTGTGAGGAGCTCAAGAAGGGGAGGCAAAACTTTCATTGGCGGTTTCGGTGGTGTACTTTGTTCACATCAAACTTCTTGGTTAGTACCAAGTTGTGACCGGCTTGGTGGTCCGAACCTACATCAGCACTAGGGAAACTTTTTGACCTCCATTATAGGTATACGGCTGTAGTCAAATTTCTTTCGGTTGGTGCCATATGGAGGGATTCCCTTTCCACAGTCGATTTTCCTGATTTCCTGTTCATGGTATGTTGACGCACAGCTATTGGAAAGGCACCGAAGTTAATATTTTCTCCTCTTACGTTTATATCACCTATAACAAACTTCCCTAGAACCCCCATTCAATGGCCCTATTAGTAGGGAGTCTGCGTAATCGAGGGCTTTGTTGATGGTAACTTGGAGTTGGTCATAGAACTCCTCCATGTCAGCATCTGGGTAGCCGATTGCAGGTATATACACTTGTATGATGGTAGCTCCTCCTATTGGGATGTGTACTCTTGCTGACAGTATTCTGTTGGATATGGGGTTGCGCCCAAGAAGAACTCTCTGAGCAGTCTTATTGAGAATGATGACGTCTCCTGCTCTATGGATGGTACTATTTCCTGAGCTTACAAACTGGTATCCATCTTCACTGAAGTCACCACTCTCTGACCAATGGGTTTCAGAGATGCCCATTATTTCCCAGCCAAACTTAATCATATTTATTTTATATGTTTTTCACTGACGTTATTGTTGTAGTACAGTCCCATGAAAGCAACAATTATTGTCAAACAGGACTTTTTTCCTACAAATTCATTTACAACTGAGCCATCGTAATGCCGTGGCCTATTTAAATATTCACGGATTTTGGAAAGTTATGTTGGTCTGGAGTCTCACCTTCAGCTACAACCTTTTACATGAAGAAGACGACCATATTATCGTTTTTCAATTGTTGGCGCTGTAATACCAAAATCAATAACAAACCATATAGATCAGCTGCAAGAGGCTTAACTTTGGTTTTCACGCATAAGGGTTATGCAATGCTCATAATTCAAGATTTCAGTTGATTCTGACAGTCTATTTTGATGTTATGAGCAAATGTTTCTATCACGGTGTCCCATAGGCAAATATGTGTAATTTCTGTCTGTTTACGGACAGTACATACAAAATTACGATTTTCTTCCAAAGTAGGTCGAATTGCAAGCAAGATTAGGCAGACATCCTATACTTGGGCGAATGGTTCAGATGATATAACAATCCCAACCTCGGGGAACGAGGCTGTGTGTCACGGAATGCCCATTTAATATTTTTAATGCTGTACAACATCATATTTGGGTGTGTGTTTTGTCCTGGAAGATGAAGACACGCATACTTTTCATAAGGCTTTAATGAAATAACATCTTTTGAATTGATAAGAAAAGATGCAAAGAAAAAGTTGGTCAGGGTTTCTAATCATCCTTTCCGTCGAGTGCCGGCTGCCCACGATTAACACATTATTTAAAGGCACTATCAGTGATTTGCTATCAGAAAATCGAAAAAAAAGGCCTTCATATAATAGATCTCAACTTTGTTATAAAAGTACGGATCCGGAATTTTCGTTATACACGGTATCCTATGGCACTGTGATACTGTGCATATATTACTGCATGAACACGAAAAATCCGATCCATCTCTAATTTTGGAATTAAACATTTTAGGTGACTATCTTTAAAGGTGCTTGTTCCGATTTATGTCTATTGTGTTCTCTACTTGATTTGAGCATGGAAGAAAGAGATAAGAAGGAAGCACATCGACTTCCACCATCCGATTTTAATCTGTTTATCTATTCACCCGCACAAAAGGAGGGATTCAACAGCGACCCTTTGATCGTAATCCCTCTTCCGCAATCGATGATCGGCGAGCAATCATTGCTGGAGAATTTTTTGAAAACTCTATATACGAACACGTAAAAGTGTAAAAGTATATTGCATATTACAACATGTTCCGGTTGTCTCCGGTGTGTATTTGCTGCTGTTTTCGTTAAATACGCAGTGTTTGTACATCGTTATGCGTTCAGCTTTAGTGCTCAAGACTGCCCAGTGTGAGAAATAAAGGATGAAAGATTGACTAAATTTGAAGGTGTTGGCCCGGAGGAGCCTTCTTGGATTTTCATTGGGCACCTGTAATCGTTCCAGGGGTTCTGAAAGTGACCCCTAACAGGACCAATTTTCAGTTAAAATATACCCGGCCCTTAATGGGACCAGTTTTGGTGAAATTAAACTAGTTTTCAGTGAAAATATACACCTAACGGTACAGCAGTAATATGACATCCTTACTGTGCTATTTTAAATATATTTTCCACTAGTATTATCCCAGTTACATACTCTCTTTTGAAATTCCACTTATAATGTATTTACTTGTATGGAAAATATTTTTGATTAATATTGTAATGTAACAATTAATTTTTCACTGTACTGCAGTATTTACATAATTATTTATCATATTGTTTTTGCTGTAGGCCTATTCTATGATGAACAAATAAAAATTGATTGAAGATTGAAGGTAATTGATGAAGATTGAAGGGGTAATATACCCCTTGCGGGACCTGTTCTCAATACATGAAAAAAGATACACATTTAAAATAGCCAATATACAAGAAAAATGACACTTGTGCTACTGCAAGAAAAAATACACACTTAGGGTTATTTTGCTGAAATGTTTAGGTTAATTTTTCCTATTTGTATCATTGAACCAGTCACAATCACAACTGAATTTGTACCCCTAGCGGGACTAGAACTTGATGAATTTGAATGTGACACCCCTAGCGGTAGTCCCGCATTTGCAGCTAGTCCCCTCTTTTTTTCGGAACAAGCATGGGTTCCCGACCAAAATCCAAGAACCCCCCGGGCGTGTTGATCGGTTTCCATGGAAGCCGCCATATGTTTGAGTATTTACTTCACAGCATTCATCGCGTGCTGATTCGCTGATTCCCGATGACCCGGAATCTTTAGGCAATGAAGAAACAACCACGAACTGAGAATTTTCTCGAGCGAGAAAATCTGAATAGGATTATCCTCGGAAGGGCCACTTGAGAGAGTATGAATTAGATCGGCAGATAGATCGTTCAAACGTCAAGTGGGTCGACGTGCTTCCTTCTATATCTCTTTCTGCCATGATTTGAGAGCCTGGCAATTGCACCATACGCCTCATCAAGTACAGTGTGAACCAAGATGCGGTTTTGATGGTAGAAGCAATAATGCATACTGCTTAGACCTATTTCAATACTGTGTAAATATTAATGGTTAACCATAAACGGCGGATTTTTGTTTATATCTTGGGATATAAAGGGTTGGAGGGCTCAATTCCGGACAATGAGAAAAATACCGCTGTTCTCATATCTGATGTCAAAATCGTAATACTTCCGGTTTTGTAATGGGGGGGGGGAGTCCCAAAGACGATCTGAAACTCGCACCTTTAATTCTAGACGACTTTTTTATTACTACACCAAAAAAGTATATTTCAAAATCACTGAGAAGCCTTTAAAGTCTAAACATCTCTGTTGTCAAGTGTCAATTTAGTGGCCAGTATGATATTGTTCTTGTATGCAAGGACGTCGTAAATGCAAATTGATGCCTTTGTTATATAATTGGATAAAGTGTTAAAAATGCAGGAATTATTAACATGAGCATCTAGAATAATATATCACATTGCAGCTATGCAACGAGATTGTTTTGCCTATACGGGGAAAGGTTTCTACGGTTCGACTTTTTATTTATTGAACTTCCACCAATTTTCTGAAGGGTTTTTAAAAAGTTTAACAATGGGATGCGTGTAGGTGTTTGCAGGCTCATGATTTTGACTCTAAATAAATGTCGTGTATTATCATTAGATTCGCATATTTCCTGGATTTTTGCTAAAAGGGAGCAACGACAATTAAAAAATACTGAGCTGTCTTAACACCATACCATTTCTAAATGTATTTTTCAAACAATGACATTGCGACAACCAACGATTGAAATTCTTATATTTCCAATCGATATAACATGTTTTAAATATGCAAAGCTACAGCATGTTCACACGTGAGTTAAGTATGTCACACCGCTAGATGTGAAAGAGGACGATGAGTAGAATGGAAACCTATCTGAGCTTGGGCATCACTTTTGCAATCTGGGACATAATTCACGTGGTGATTTCCAGATTCATAACCGATGTTCTGATATATTGGATGTTGATAAGGCAATAAGTAGGGTTTGTTCAACTCAACTTGTTACCTGAAGCGTAGCGAAAAAATTTAATCAAATGTTACGGTGTCCAACACGATGCCAAATTTGATTCTTTGTAAGTTCTTAAAAAAGTAATTAATATAGGTAATCTTTCGTTGAACTACATTTTTTTTTATTAATTTCAAGTTTTTCCTGTATTTTGTTTTTTTGAAATTTGCAATACTCAGGGCATGTGGCAAATATTCTCAGAAGCAGTGGAGAACCTATTAAGTCAAATACGCCTCCAGGAGCATATTTGCCATATTGCTCATGGGATCCTTTTTCCAGATATTTTTAAATGCACAGCACCCACTACTAAGCACACACACGTACAGCAGCGAAACAAATGGATGATGAAGTCCATATTTTAGGATAAAACACATCTCGAAATTTTTCACTTTTTGAAGTAATAAATATCGCGAATTAGCAAGACATCAAAGAGAATAAATCAGATTATTCACCGAGTATATTCTGAAAAATATGGAAAAGTTACTTTTTCAAGGATACCTAAAAAAAAATTACCATATAAGTGTTAATGTAGTTAGAAATTAATCTCACCGTGTGCTTTAAAGTTACCTGGCAAGGACCAATTTAATTGGAGAATGCCCATATCCCCGTTATTACATTATGGTCTGACGATAGCAAATCGCTAAAATATAAAATCTGAATTACAAACTTAAAACAATAGTGTATATATTTCGCTCAATCAACATAGAGTCACCTCCGTCATGTCACAAAAGGCTACTACTACAAAGCAACCATGCTGCGCGGTCACCAGTGCATATTACGGTTTGGGAAAAATCGTCATATTCCAGGCTGGTAAATGTTGCAACATATCTTCTGGGTATCAACGTCTGCTCGACTTCCACGAAGACTCCTACAGTGATCTGACCCCGCCGCCAGACTGGCAAATTCATGGCGGAAAAATACGTTAATCCTTTATCTGCTCTTAAACTTGAACAATATTGTATTAATGAAATCTTACTGACATTACAATCCAGGCATTAATCTGTACAAGAGGTCTAGTAAATGTGATATTGAAGGTGTTCGATGTCTACAACTTAATCTTGCATATTCAGTGCCAGCATACAATCATCAAACAAACAATGTATGTGTGAAAGCAGATATAGTCGGTGGGAGCCATAGTCCGGGGCTCCATAGACGATACGGAATAAAGTGAACTAATGTTGAGATAAAGAGTAAATTGAATCGATTGCCCTATTGTTCGTCATTGTTCCCGGATATGAGTTACGCGGACAATGGTTACTTTCTACACTGGTCCAATGTTCATAGTCATAATACCAGAAACGTTAATGGCTATTATGTAAAGAAACCAAAAGCGATATTGCATCCAGGAGTATGAAGACAATGGGCCTCTTCTTGATATTATCTACCCATTTGGCAATCAAAAAATAAAAGAAAAACATCGGCATTGGCAAAACTCAACTTAAACCGAAATATAATAAGCTTGATATGATGGAACTGGATTAATTGTCATAAAACAATGTCAATTGACTTAAAGCGGGCATGGCCACATTTTCACAAAACATTAAATTTCTTCAATTTGCTTTATGATAAATGATAGTCTAGACCATGGAAAGAACCTAGATCATTTGCAACATAAAAATAACACACCCAAAACAGATAGGGATATTGATATGTAGGGATAAAGACATCCATGTAAGTTGTAGGTTCAACTTTGAAGTTTTCCACAACTTTAATCAACAAATGTGTATATTACATGAATATTTTGACTCATATCATGCTATTAAACAACAAGGTTATAGACCGATCAAACAGTGTGCATAGCGTGTGAAACATGAATACGGCGTGCGTGTTCTTGTGTTGAATGCATTTTCGTCGTCTGCTGAATTGCGTCGCGGCGACGTTCCAATTATAAAACGTTTGTTTACCCATAGAGGAAGCTGCTTGGTCTTAATCATTTCGGTGAGGGCTTTTGTGTATAAAAGCCTTACAACCATGCAAAAAATATCGATTTTGAAAATTCTTTGAGGGCGCACTATTTTTCAAATGTGCCAGTGTCTCTTTGACATTTGGCCTCTGTCTGTATTTGCACATTGGTATCATATGTTATTCACGTGAAACTTATATTTGTAAAGGGGACAATCATTTTTGGCCAATATTGGCCTTTCGATCATCTCCTCCCATAGTCATTTTTAATTTCATTTAGATTACTGTTTACAATACGTTCTTTACCACTATGAGCTAGAAAATCTCAATTCCATTGGCACAGTTCAGTAGATTTTATGCATCCAATGATTTAGAAAATACTCCCCCCTGGTTTTTGGTATGTATAGAACCCAGATCACACAAGGTCAGTTCATATCAATGTATGTACAAGTAAATCCCACTGAACTGTGTCCTTGGTGGATGCACATATGCTAAATATAGTAAATGTATTATCTTGATGTACTATGATGGGAAATTAAAATACTACTACGGCACTATCTTACAATTTAAAAACAGGCCTTAACTGAAAAGGATCTTATAAAGAATGATACTCTCATATTATAAAGCTATTACTCCTATTGTCTTAATATCAGTAGGGAAAAGCATTGATCTATAGGTCAAGTACACCTAAGGTAGTAAAGGGACAATGCCTAATGTAAACGCAAAATGTGTCTGTGCCATTCAAATCATTCCAACACAAAATTCCGAATCTGACCTTCCATTATGATATCTCCATCAGGTGCTAAAGCTTCAACATAACGATGACTCTGGATTTTACTATAGAATTCCCAGAAACAGATTATTTTTTTTAAAAATTACAAGCTTCAAAATATAAACAAATATTATTGTTCTTCTCCAATAATTTTTCCCAAATAAACTATATTAAAAAAAACAAAGAACATATGTGATACATTATTTCGCTTATTCCACAAGAAAAATCACCCAATGTGTTTTTTTTTTTCATCCCAAGAATGGAGATAGGCTATGGGTTAATTGAGATTCAAATGAATTTTTTTTCTTAAAGGTGTGAAAAATATCTCCTGTGTGTGTGAGACGCATCCTTTAGTTGGTTGTTATCTTGGTAAATCGCTGCAGAAGGAACATCTTAAGACCCTTCCGTTTGTCTTAACACTTAATTGCCCAAGCTAAAAAAAACTTCCGTTAGTGGCCCAAGGGGGGTTCCTAGAGACCCAACCCAGATACCACTTTCCCATGGGAGTTTGATCATGACACTAAAACACAATAAATGGGGGTCACGTAAGAACCACATCCCACAATAAAATTGAAATCCGAACTTTGACCTATGACCTATGGCCATTGAATTGTCACTCTCCGAAAAGGAGTGGTTCGCATATTTCCATCCTCAGCAACATCCAATATACGGTTTCGAACCAAATCATTCTTTAATCTACTCTAGATAACAATTAAAATATCATTGCAAAAAGCCCCACATTTATATCATCGTGTATTTTTCTCAGAAACTTCAAAATCACCTTATTTTTCCCATAGACTTACACAGTTAAGCGCACGTAATGACAAAATTATGCTATCACATATAAGTTTGATTTAAGTATTATTAATTATTAATTAATTGCCTGCTAAGGTATGTATCTAATAATTCCCAAGATTTAATTACTTGAATTTTTTAATTAGTAAATATCTTGATTTTTTTCACTTCCTTTAGTGCCCAAGGGGGGGGGGGGGGTTCCTAGGGACCCAACCTAATTATTCTAATGAAACGTGGGCGGATTGAATTTTTTTCTAGTATCAGGAGAAGCGTATTCATAAATCAGACAATTAGCAAAAAACTCTTTGAAAAATTTGATTGCGTAAACCGAAAAAATCGCAAAAAAATCAAATGTTGGGTACTATGGACCCCCCCCCCCCTTGGGCTCTTAAGTGTTAAAGACGAGCAAAGGTAAAAGATGATACTAAATTTTGTAAAATGTTAGAGGGGTGATGGATAATGCATATTTGTATATTGAATTTTCGGTCAGCTTGACATTGAAAATGGCGTGAATAGTATGAAGGTGAGGCTGTTAATTTTTGCTTTACTTCCGTACTTCAATTGTACCAGTATAAATTTTGTTCAAGGAAAATCTCCTCATATGGTTTTGAATCATAAATTATGTAATCTGTACAATTGCTAAGTTGTGAACCGTTTCTCAAAGAAGCTTTGTGTTCATATAAGAAGGTTAGGTTGCGTTATTTAGATTTTGCTTATTTTTGAAAATAAATCACTATTTTCCACAGTAACTGTCAATGCTGTGGCTAATGGTTTGAATCATAAATTATTAATCGCAACAAATTAGTAAAATTGTGAACCGTTTCTCAAAGAAGCTTTGTGTTCATATAAGAAGTTTAGGTTGCGTTATTTAGATTTTGCTTATTTTGAAAATAAATCAATATTTGCTAACTTGTGTAAAACTTGTATATTGTTGCCAATAGGTTGCAGTTTGCCTAATTGAGAACTGCTTTCTACACTGTACATGGTTTTCTGTCGTCTTCATGTTTTAATCAAGACGTAATACCGTTAACATTTTGCATAGCTCCGTCACTGAGTTTGAGACTTTGGTATTCATAATCCATGTGCAGCGTGATGAGATGGGGTCAGCCTTTAACGGGTCATTGATTCAGTTCATTTGATAGATTGCATTTCAGAGCTCTGTGTGCGGCACTGATTAGAACACGAAGTTCCGAAAAAGTACGGTCGCAGATTGATTATTGTGTGTCTGTGGTGGTTTGTGGTGATTTGGGTCTGTGTGTGTGTTATTCATTTTCTTGTGGATACTCAATATTGATTTATGTGCTACTAACCTGAATACCTTTTAAGGTCCATTCAGAAAAAAAGATGACATCATTGGTGAAAAATCAATGATCCACCAATGTCGGTTTAGACGTCATGTCACAGCAATAGAATTCAGTCACAACGATTGAGCTGGTAAGGCGCCACCTTTAATTTTGAGAAAATACTAACCAAATTTAAGTCGTAATAGGCCTAATTAATATTATCTAAAATCTTAAGCAGAGAATGGTTAAGCAGACCAGATTTTGGTGGGTCTGTGTTATGCTATGACGTTTCGTAAAAATTATGTTATGTAAACAATGAACATTACAATAAGGATCATTAATTACATTTGACCTCGGTGTACCGGACGATGAAAGTGCTTTAAAGTTAAGTCAATAATGTTAAATGAAAGTTATTAATTTTAAAAAACAATTTTAATAGGCCAATCTTAGAAGCCCTTGAAATCATAGGCTAGTAATCGGTGTTCTCTATGCAACGTGCAGGTACATGTACACACTGGACTTATTAAAAGTGCTTAGAAATCTAATCTTAAGTGCGTCGTGAATATACTGATGTGAGTCAAGTTAAATCGCACTCAAATGGTGAGGACTTAACGGATCATTCATTCTGTTAAATTTTAAGGTGTTTTCATCCGGACGGGAGAGTTGCAAAAATCTTATTTTAAATCAACCGTTAAGTCATTGGGGCCTTTATAAACTAGGGTACAAAACTCTTGTCAATCTTACGCCTTGGTTTCTCTTTGGCCAACGTTCAAAATTTGTTTGAACAAAATTAGACACGGGATACCAAGTTTCCACTGATATGAAAGGTAGTTTTACTTGAACAACATGCTGCCAAAACAGTGGCGTTCACAGGGGCTGGGGGGGGGGGGGGCAAGTTGCCCCTCTGGCTCCAAAAAAGCGGGATAATATGGACTAAATGAGTGCATTTTCATCCCTCTTTTCCGGGGAATTCGACCAAGTTCAGCATAAATTTGAGGCTTAAATCAAATAAAATCGGTGATTTTCGCGCGCTACGTGCGCATTTCGTCACGTTCAGACCTCATTGGAGCAAATTGCGAAGGACGACTTACGAATTTTGACCCTCTGGCGGGACGACTGGAAAATTTTGCCCCCCTCTGGTGGTTGATGCATCGGTACGCCACTGCTGCAAAAATAGGTCCAAAATCGAAACCGGTGTGCTTTTTGTGTTAGAAGTAAGAGTAATTATCGTCCGGCCGTACCTCATAGTCGGGAACAATGGGAACAATAGGGCAATCGATTAAGTTGACCTTCCGCAACATTAGTTTCACGCTTTATTCCTCGTTACGTATAGGGGCCCCGGACAGTGGCTCCCGCCGGACTAATCTGCTTTCACACAGTATGCTACTTCGATTTGACAGGCTTTATCGTAATCCAGACCTTTCCCTTGTCAAACCAAATTCTCAATTTTCCGCCTCAGCTCCATTGCTAATTTATTTATATACGCACCCTTGGATCCTCCACGTCTGTACAAAATAACCTGACTTTTTACATGGAATGAGGATAGATAACCTACCTAGAGATTATTAGACCACGCACAAAGACATTTTGCTGCAAAGAAGGTGCCTCAAAATAATTTAGCGAGGCCAGTCGAAACCTCTGGAAGCCTTACCCCATATCCTGACTTGAGCACAACAGTTTTAGACACGAAAACACGTTATCATGCCATTCTATTCCCAATTGTGGTCAATACAACAACTCAAATGTTTCCTCTTTAAAAAAGGAAAATGATGCTGAAAGTGCTGTGACTGTAGTTGAAGTGCTATTTGGGAAGTGGTGCAGACGACAGGTGAAATTATTGTATCTGTCAGAACCTTTTGTAAAAAAAGCTTGCAGTATATGCTAAGTCGTCTACTGCTTAATTAAAATGATAGAAAAGTATTTAGATACACGGGTAGTTCTACTGCGGAATACGCCATGCGTGAATGCTCTCTCGAAGGCTGTTCGAATACTGACGGGGGATTTCGTAAAGGTAAATGCTTTTGATATTTGATATAAATGGCAGGATACCAGTCGTGATGAAAATCTTCTTGAGAAAGATAGCAGAAAGGCACAAGATTAGGTTTAAGCAGAGGGTGTATTGAGTCCTCATTCCCAATAAGCACCGGTTGAGGAAATTCACCCGCTCCAATAAGGTATAAATGTGATCGCACAAAAGTCCTATTCTTACCACTATAAAAATCCCTGACTTGTAACACCATTTTAGCCAACAAGGGTGCCAGTAGTATGTAGGAATTTTTGGGCAACAAAATAATGAAATGTCCTATGGTCTTAAAATACTTAAATACTTTTTATCTATAAGTACTGACATGTGTTTTGTCCAGTACGGTATAGGCACAGTGCAAGCAATTGGAATTGATTCAAAATACCCCCTGGGTTTTAGGATTAAGTGTCTATAACTCTATATAAAATTACGGCGTACTACGTAATTTGACGCTGCAGAATAGATGGCTGCTTCGATGGATAAGGTGAATGAAACTTAATTATAATAATTAGATTTAGCACCTTTTATACGAACAATCAAAGCGTATGGAAAGCAGACATTTTAATTTCATAATTTCTAAATTTAAATATAAAGGTATATTAACAATGATTTATCTATTCACGTATCTGGAATAAGCTTCCATTTCATGAAAATAACTAGTTCTCAGTAATAAGTAAATTAATTAAACTACTTAATCAGTAACAACGTCATAGTAAACAACTAGTCTTAATAAACAACTAGTCTAAGTAAACAATTAGTCATAGTAAACAATTAGTCAGAGTAAAACAATTTAGGTCAGTGAAAAAATAATCGTATAAAAATACTAGTGCTTTGTACGCAACTAAAGATCAGATACCCACCATAATAGCATTAAAATAGTCTGGCGGTAAAAAGTTAGACGATATCGGTAAAGTTCTATGTTGGCCGACAACATTTTGTAATGGTTTGTAGAAGCGTGCAAATAAAAACAACAGTGTGATTTGGCCGTCCGACAAAAATTGCGAACCCAATCAACCACCACCACCCCCACTCTCATCCCACCTCATTTCAACCAACCGCGCTTCAGATTTTAATAGCAGTTTAACTTCAAAAACAAGAACTTTAATAATATCTGCATTAGAAAACGAAATGAATTTTAATCTTTACTGAGTTGCCTCTATGCGGCAGCAAAGTATGTGTTTTTTTATCAGGGGGCTTATGTGGTGCAGCGGTCATTGAAAAGCCATTATTGCACAGATATCAAACCTAAGCTTAGCACAGTTGCATAGTTTGAATCTATCATGACGATTTCAAACTTAGGCAGAGAAAGATAATCTACTTATTTTCTGTCTGCAAGAAAACGACGCTCGTTCTCGTTAGCAACATGTAAAATTATAGCAACGCAGTGTTCAACATCAACATTGAATGTATTATGGCAGGAGTTGTATGTCGAGTTCATGAAAACCATACATAAGGGGTAGAATGTTGTAAACTCAGTGTTCGTAAATCATTGGTATTACAGTAAGAATTTTCAATAAGTAGAGATCAAAACTTCTGTGATAGCTAGGTTATGTTCTAGCTGCCATTCGGGAACATAAGTATATATCCGCGCACTGCAAACATACAGCGTGCGGCTCAAGAAGAGCGAGTAATTGAAGTTGGTTACGGAGGTTGGTAGATGTGGGATTGAATTTGGCCAGTGGCATCAAGGCGCCTCCACTTGGGGATCGGGACTGACGTAGGACTTATTTGGTTGGCAGTGACGTCAGCGCAAGTGAGAACGAATGGGTCGTAGCCACCCGCTCATAATATGAGAAAATATAAAGAAAGGTGGCCGTGTAAGGTAGGTGATGTAAACGGCACTGATGCGTAAAGTATCGTCGCTGATTAAATTGTAGTGTGGGTTTTGAATTTCTACTTGCACAAAATACTGTTTTTCGCATCACGTACTTTTATCGCTGATTCAATGTCGGGTGACTTTTTTAAAGCTTTCCATATTGACATAGTTTCCTA
Organism: Ophioderma brevispina; assembly: GCA_023653785.1. Taxonomy (NCBI): domain Eukaryota; kingdom Metazoa; phylum Echinodermata; class Ophiuroidea; order Amphilepidida; family Ophiodermatidae; genus Ophioderma; species Ophioderma brevispina. The sequence continues at coordinate 55,675 of JAMKCH010070778.1, read as the reverse complement.
TGAGCAAAAAAGTATAGTAAATATTTCTACCCTATTAATAGCTTGAAAAAAATCTCAGTAGTATTCCCAGCAATCAACAAAATCAATCTACAAAGAAATTACAATCAAAAATATTTAAGGTAAAACATATTTAATGGTTAACACGTCACTCAATTATATTATGGATTACTGCATTGGTGTCTGAATCGGAATTTTTGGAGTCAAAGTAATTAACAGCTTGATTTGGTCGGGGTTTTTTATGTATTATCGCCAAATTAAATGTGACATCTGAAAAACCTGAAAGAAACACCTATGATCAAATAACACCCACTTGAAAAATATGATTTTACAAAAACAAACGGAATTCTTACTCGAGAGCTTGCCGGGGAAAAATTATCGTAAATCAACACAGATAAATTGCCGATGAATACGTATTCGCTGTTACATAATGACCAAGACTTTCTGTTCTTTCATTCCAGTCTCAGAAACAGTGCCTTCACATTGGAGATGGACAAAGCTGGGGGTGTATTAAATAGCATGCCAACAATTGTAAGAAGCTTTACGTTGATGAACTGGCCACCGATTGCGGCTTTAGAAAGAAATAACCCACACGTCCCAAACAACAAATCCACCAGTCAAAACTTCACCCGATCAGCCCGCAAAGAATCTCAAACTACAGATATCAAATCATCAGGAGAAGATGTTTTGACATGACACACTAGAACACACCAGACCCAAATGGATAAGGGATTATTTATGGATCAGAAGAATAAGAGCAAAAGTTAGTCAGGCTCGGTATTATTCGGCTAGTTAAAGGCAGCAGTAAAGTCTGTCGAAACCGTCTCGAAATAAAATGTGTCATAACTTGATTCTCAGAAAGTTTGAATTATGAAATGTATAATTGTGACATTCCTGGTAATTCTTCATTTATGAACGCGTCTTACTTTAGTGATCGAAACTTATAAATGTATTGATGAATAAGGTCAGTCAAGGACAAATTACCCTTCCTATACTTAACTACATTGATTGTGATTGTCGAGACATCCAGCAGGATCCCATATGACATCCCCAACTTAATGACAAACGGGACATTTGGCGGTACATGGTTTGAACGCATCTCGGCTGCTGGCCGTTTTAGATAGATAGATACTTTAGGGATTTCTTATGTTAGAAAATATGGATTAATAAAAGTTATTACCCATATTAATTCGCTTATTGTTAGAAACAATGTTATAGCAAAACACGAAAAATCGAGTCACAAACATAAGTCAAAGAGACACACAGAGGAAATAGAACACCGACAGAGACACACTGTTATCGAAAAAAAAATAGACAGAGACTGGAAATTTTAACGGAAATGGAAATTCAAAACGACACCTGGCATTGTGAACAACAAAAAACACTTCTAGATTTACAGGGTATTGTCTCTTCTTCCCGTTTGGGGTTTAAGCGGCCCGAAACGGTCCAAAATCTTGAGCGTCCCATTGGGCAAAACTAAATTGTAATAAATAGCATTCCGACTTGTTATGAAGTTGTGGTAAGTCACGCTATACTTGAAAAACATAACAAAGCGCACACTAAAATGCTGCAGTGTATCAATAATTAAGAAACCACAGGGGAAACCACAGGGGAAAGTTTGATTCGTGCAACGTACAAACATATTCTTAGGCGTGGCAAATAAACAAATATTATTGTTCTCCAATAATTACAATTAACGCAGTTAAGAATGCAGAGTGTTTTTCCCAAATAAACTATATTTTATGAAAAAAAAAAAGAACATATATGTGATATCAATTCATTTCGCTTAATCCACAAGAAAAATCACCCAATTTTTTTTGTGTGTGTTCATTCCAAGAATGGGTTAATGAGGATCAAAATGATTTTTTCTTAAGGTGTGAAAAATATCTCCTACGTGTGTGAGACGCATCCTTTAGTTGTTTATCTTGGTAAATCGGCTGCAGAGGGAACATCTTAAGACGCTTCCGATTGTCTAAAAGACGAGCAAAGGTAAAAAGATTGATACTAAATGCATAATGTATGAGGTGATGGATGATGCATATTTGTTTTTTGAATTTTCGGTCTGCTTGAAAATGACGTGAATAGTATGAATGTCTTTTAATTTTGCTTTACTTCTCGTACCTCATTATTACCAGTATGAATTTCTCAAGGAAAATCTCCTCATAATGGTTTGAATCATAACTTATGTAATCTGCACAAATTGTTAGTTGTGAACCATTTCTCAAAGATTGTGTTCATATAGAAGTTTAGGTTGCGTTATTTAGATTTTGCTTATTTTGAAAATAAATCAATATTTGTAAAGTAACCTGTCATGCTGTTGCCAATAGTTTGCAGTTTGCCTAGTTCAGCACTCTTTTGCTTTCTACAGCTTTACATGCTTTATGTAGCCTTGATTCTTTTTATCAATATGTATTACTCTTAAATTACTCTTACGATAGCTTTGATGTTTCCACTGAAGTATCAGGATGAAAACACCAGCAATTAATTTTCATTAAATATTGTTATGGGAACATAACTTATCTGTGACACTGCAAAATATCATTCCTTATCACAGCATTGTATAAATAATGCATTCTTATATCAATATTAGGATATTAGCGCAAAGCGGATTTGACATCCCAGCCAAGCATGGCATAAGCCATCTATCATTAACAGACCATTGTACAACTGAATGCATCATTTTCCAGTAAGCTGATTCTGAAGAGTAGCTTTGTGCCAAAGGCCTTGTCTCCGCATGGCCAGGAATTGAACCCCATATCAATGTCGCCCCATTGAAATATGCAAGGAGTCTCACTTAATTTGAAATCTACTATAGCATTTTGCATAGCTCTCTCATTGAGTTTGAGCACTTTGGTATTCATAATCCATGTACAGCGTGATGAGAAGGGTCATTGATTGAGTTTATTTGTGGATTGCATTCAGCTCTGTGCTGCACTGATGAGAAAATAAAGTTAAAAACAGTACTGTCTGCAGATTGAGTATTACCCTCCTATCATGCTGTTGCCAATAGGTTGCAGTTTTCCTAATTGAACACTCTTCTGCTTTCTACAACTACACATGGTTTGTTTATGTACCCTTGATGTTTAATCAAGACGTAATACCGTTAACATTTTGCATAGCTCACTCACTGAGTTTGAGTACTTTGGTATTCATAATCCATGTGCAGCGTGATGAGACGGGTCAATAGTGGCTTAATGGGTCATTGATTCAGTTCATTTGTAGATTGCATTCAGACCTGTGCTGCACTGATGAGAACACAAAGTTCGAATGAGTTCTGTCTGCAGATTGAAGCCGCACCGTTTAAGTTTGAGAAACTACTACCAAATTAAGAAAGTCGTAATAGCATATATTATACTTAATATTATCTAATCTTAAGCAGAGAATGGTTTTAAGCATACCATTCTTTTGGTGTGGTTTGCTATTACGTGAAATAATCTATTTAAAGAAACAATAATTACAAAAAGATCATTAATTACATTTGACCTCGGTGTACCCGTACGATGAAAGTGCTTTAAAGTTTAAGTCAATAATGTTAAATGGAAAAATATAGGCCAATCTTTTAAGTCCCGAAATCATAGCTAGTAATCGGGGTTCTCTATTCAACCGTGATATGTACACACTCGGACTACAGAATTGCTTAGAACTAGCTTAAGATGCTCGTTTCGATCTGGTGTGAATTAATTTAATCGCACTCAAATGGCTTGAGGACTTAACGGATCATTCATTCCTTGTTAATATTTAATGTGTGTTTTCATCCGAGACGGGAGAGTTCCACAATGTATTTTAATCACCGTAAGTCATGGGGCCTTTATAACTAGGGTAAATACTCTTGTCATTCTTACATCTTGCTTTCTCTTTTTCTCTCTTTGGCCTACGTTCAAATTTGTTTGAACAAATTAGACACGGAACACGATGTTTTCCACTGAAGGGTATTTTTTCTTAACTAACCTACGTGAAAAATAGGTCAGAATTTCGAAACCGGTAGGGCTACTTCTATCTTGGCAGCTTAAATCCAGACCACCTTTGTTTTCAACCTAATTCTCAATTTTTCCGCCTCACGCTCATGCTAATTTATTTATATACGCAACCCTGATCTCATTGTACAAAATAACCTGACGTTTTCCACTAACATGGTGAATGAGATTACTCTTCCTAGAGATTATAGACACGCAACAAAGCATTTTTCTTCAAAGAAGTGCCAGTCAAATAATGAGCGAGGCCAGTCGAAAACCTCGCAAGCCTCCAATAGCCCTGACTTGAGACAACATTTTATACCGACACGTTATCATGCCCATTCTATTCCCAATGTGGTAATACAAACACATTAATGTTCCTCTTTAAAAAAGAAAATGTCTGAATGCTGTGACTGTAGTTGAAGTGCTATTTTGGGAAGTGTTCAGACGACATGTGAAATTTATTGTAACTGTCAACCTTTGCAAAGCTTGCAGACTACCCGAAGACGTCTACTGCTTATTAAAATGATAGAAAAGTATTCTAGATACACGGTAGTTCTACTGCGAATTACGCTATTTATTAATTCCGTCATGGTTGATACTTAAGAAAAAAGCTCTCCTCAAACAGACACTAGTCATAATTACATGACGGGGATTTTGTAAAGGTAAATGCTTTTTGATATTTGATTATTGAATTGGCGGATATCCATCGTGATGAAAACCTTCTTTAGAAGAAAGTCCAGAAATGCACTGAGTAATTTTAAGGCAGAGAGTAACTGAGTCCATCCCACAATGCACCCTTTTTGGGAATTTCCGTTCTGTCACTTCATAGGTAATGTGATCGGGCAAAAATCACTATTTTTAATTATAAATCCTGCCTGACTTTGACACCCATTTTATCCACCAAGGTGCTAGTTTTTTAGGGAATTTTTTGCATGAAATGAAATGTCTTATGGTTTCTTAACTGCTTGACACTTTTTTTATCCCTAAGTACTGCATGTGTTTTTTTTCCGTACATCTAGGCAATTTCATGCATTGTGAGATAATATTGATTCACCAAAAAAAAACCACCCCCCCCCCCCCCCGGTTTTAGGAATTTCATATAATTACGGGTCTGACGAAGTTGACGCTGTAGAATAGATGGCTGCTTCGATGGATAAGAGTGAATGAAACTTATTTCTAATTAGATTTAGTACCTATTTATTTACAACAATCAACGCGTAGGGAAGCAGACATTTAAATTCCATAATTTATTCATACTGTAAGTTAAATGCTCCAAAGACCAAATGGTCCTTTATTCTATTTTCCTCCAACTGTAATATACTTTCATACTAAAGTCAGGTCATAAAATAACTAGTCTTATAATTAAGTAGTTTATTAACTTTCAATAGTAAAAACGATCCGATTAAACAGAACAACTAGTCTTAAAACAAATAATCTAATTAGACAACTACTCATCTAAACACTAGTCTTAATAAACAATTAGTCTAGGTAACAACAATCTTATAAAACCGAAAAAAAAACTAGTCTTTGCAGCAACTAAGATTCGAATACCGCACATATAATAAATTAAATATCTGGCGGTAAATTGTAGCCGCTATCTGTTAAATTTCATGTCATGGTCGGCCAAAACATGTAATGGTTTTGTAGATGTGTTACCATACAACAAGGTGAGTTGGGGTCGTCCGACACAAATTTGAACAACTAAACCCCACCGACCCCATCCCACCCCACTTCAAACAACAGTCTCAAATTTTGAAGCAAGTTCAACTTCAACAAAACAGTAGAAAAAGAAATTAATTTTATCTTTACTTGAATGACACTTAGCGGCCAAAGTGTTATTTTATTTTTTATTCGATAGCTAGAAGTGATTTGGTCTGTCGATCCTTGAAAATCCATATTACAGATATCAAACCTAAGGCTTAGCACATTTGCATAGTTTGAATCATTCATGACGATTTCAAACTTGCACAAATAGATCTATTTTATTTTTTCTGTCTGCAAGAATGACGCTTCGCTTCTAGTGGCCACATTGTAAAATTATAGCACTGCACACGTCACATCACATTGCAGTAATTATGCATACAGGAGTTGTATGTCGAGTTTATGAAAAGCATTACATATTACATAGGGTATAATTTTTTAGAACACGCAGTGTCGTAAATCATGTATTCCAGTAATATTTCAGTAAGTGAAGATTCAAAACTGTGATATCTATGTTTGTTCTAGCTGCATTCGGGAACATCGTATATGTCCTCACATGCAAGCATACGTGCGCGGCTTACAAGAAGAGCGAGTAAGTGGAGTTGGTAGCGGAGGGTAGATGTGGGATTGAATTTGGCCAGTGGCCCTCAATGCTCCTCCACTCTAGGGATGGGACTGGGACGTAGTACTATATTTGGTTGCAGTGACGTCAGCAAGTGAGAGACGAATGGGTCGTAGCCCCCCCAGCTCATAATAGGTCTGGGAGAAAATAATAAGAAAGGTGGCGTGTAAGGTAGTTGAATGTAACGGCACTAATGCGTAACGTTCGCGCTGATTAATTGTAGTGTTGGGTTTTGCCTTTTCTCTTCACAAAATATCTGCTTTTCGATCACGTACTTTTAATCGCTGATTATATCGGTAGGGTGACTTAAAAAAAGCTTCCAATGCTAGATTTTCATGACAACAATATAGTAAGTATTTATAACACCATTAATAGCTTGAAAAAAAAATCTTCAGTATATCAGCAATCACCAATATCAAGCTGCAAGACATCCACAAACAAAACTATTTAACGGTGAAAAATAGTTAATGGTTACACGTCACCTTCCCAATTATATCTATTGAATACTGCCTGTGTCGAATCTGAATTTTTGTCAATTAATTTACAGCTGTAGTCCTGGTCTTGGTTTTGTTCTTAGGTATTAGTCCTGCCAAATTAAATGTTAATCTGAAAACCCTGAAAGAAACAACCTATGTCAAATAACACCCACTTGAAAAAATATGATTTTACAAAGCAAACTGAGTTCGTATTCTATAGCTTGACGTGGGAAAATATCGTAAATCAACACAGATAAATTGTCGATGAACACGTATTCGCTGTTACATAATGACCAAGACTTCTGTTCTTTCTTTCCAGTCTCAGAAACATTGCATTCACATGTAGATGTCAAAGCGGGGTGTATATAAAATACCATGCCAAAATTGTAAGAAGACTTACGTTGATGAAACTGGCCACCGATTCTGCTTTAGAAAGAAATAACACACGTCCCAAACAACAAATCCAGAAGTCAAAACTTCACCCGATCAGCCCGCAAAGAATCTCAAACTACAGATATCAAATCATCAGTAGCAGAATATTTTGACATTGGACGACACTAGAAACACCAGACCCAAATGGATAAGGGATTATTTCTGGATCAGAAGAATAAGAAGCAAAAGTTATTCAGCTGGTATTATTCGCTAGTTAAGGCAGCAGTAAAGTCTGTCGAAACCGTCTCGAAATAAAATGTGTTCCATAATTGGAATCTCTTCATGAAAGTTTGAATTTATGAAATTTATAATTTTTGACATTTCCTGGTGAATTCTTCATTTATGACCGAGTCTTACTTTAGTGATCGAAACTTATAAATGTATTGAATAAGGTCAGTCAAGGACAAATTTACCTTCATATACTTTATGGGCATTTCTTATGTTAGTATAATATGGGTAATATAAGCATATTACCCATATTAATTTAATTCGCTTATTGTTAAAAACAATGTTATAGAAAGACGAAATCAGAGTCACAAACACAAAGTCAAAGAGAAACACAGACATAGAACACAGACAGAGACACACAGACATAGAACACAGACAGAGACACATTTTTATAGAATAGAGACTGGAAATTTGAACGGAACGGGAAATTCAAAAAGACACCTGGCATTGTGAACAACAAAAAACACTTCAAGATTTACATGTATTTGTCTATTCTTCCCGTTCGGGGTTTAAGCGGCCCGAAACGGTCCAAAATCGAGCGTCCCATTGGGGCAAACAAAATTGTAATAAATAGCTTTCCGACTTTGTGATGAAGTTGTTGTTAAGTCACGTATACAACAAAGCTCACATTAAAAATGCTGCAGTGTATCAATAATTAAGAAACCACAGGGGAAAGGTTGATTCGTGCAACGTACAAACATATTCTTAGGCGTGGCTCCCTCAAAACGACGTATACTAAAATTGATGGAAAATTAACCTGGGATGCTCAATCCCCATACACACAGGCACTAACTCCCAATGAAATCTTGACATAGAAACATATCGTTCACTAAAGAAAACAAATCAAGTACCTAATTTTGAAATAATTAGATAATATTTTAAAGCATTTAAAATCTCAAGCAGGTCACCTGAGCACACTGGCCCACATTTGACGATCTTTGCTATGCGGGCGTGCCAGAATGAATGAAATGCAGCCATAATCAATTAATGAAAGAATGCCGCGTCCTCTGATACTATCAATTTGAACTTTGACTGGATATTCACGGTTGCATGAAAATGGAATATGGGCTTCCTTCGAAACGCAGGTGTGTGTCGCCCGACGGTTCATCATACGTTTACTACAATATACCCGCTTCCACTTGATTTTCGTTTATCGATCTGTTCTAAGGGACCAAACCTCAAAATCAATGAAGTACTGAAAGTGTACGAAGTTTTACTGAGGAATGAAGTACAACCTTCGATCATATTTCACATTATAATTGTGTGTTTATAGTATAGTTGTGTCCAGTGGGGAAATTTTGTACTTAACTTATATACTGGTTGAGAGAAATAGTCACGTTTTCTCTCTTTAAATCATAACAAAGCAATTACTGACAAACAATAAATTTAATATTTGATTGGGTACCACAAATCGTTCCGGTCCCCTGCTGTTGTCAAAGATTAGACAAATAAAATACAAATCAGAAAACAGACAAATAAATAAACACGGATGAGAAGAAACTACAAAATTTCAAAATCGGGTGTTGCCTCTTTTTGACAAGCAAAATAGGCAGACACACAGCAACAGATACACACACATTGGGCCCCCTGTCGCCTCCATTCCTGTGGCGAAACTAATGAGCCGCTCTGCTATAGACAATTCTATATTTACTGTATCGAAGTTCAACAAACTCCCAGTCTCTCAGTCTGATTTCAGCTGTAATTTTGGACTAACTACGGAGCTAGCGTATATCAATCGCTGTTTCCCGCCTTATGACACAGGTTGGGTTTTCAGTTGTAACAGTGTCGATCTTAAAACATGATTTATAGTTCAAATTGCATGATGATGCTCATAACGTGGACGTAATTACAGAATCATAGGCACTAAACCATGAGTAGGATATGACAAAATTATAAGAGGAATGCCGATTTGTTGTAAAGCGGTTTTATAGCACTCTAAACAGTGAGTCTTAGGCGAAGTTCTAGAATAGGTTCATATTAACATTTAATTCTTTCACACACGTGTTATGCGTTAAACTGACATCTAGTTGACCAATGTTTGTTTTTTAGGTTATTAGCTTGACCTCAATACAACTGAAAGGCTGTGATTAGAAGCATGAAGCAGATACTATCATGTCACGACAGTTTATCGGAATGTTTTAATAGGAACGGAAAGCAATGGCTTTGGCTTAAGTGGCTATAATATTTATATAAACAACACCCCGGGCTGACCGACTGCATCATTTTCCAGTTAAGCCGATTCTGAAAAGTAACTTTGTGTGCCATGTCACAATATGTTTTGTATGGGCCTATCTCCGCATGGCCGGTGATTGAACCCCATATCATGTCGCCCCATAAATGCAAGGAGTCTCACTTAATTTGAAATCTACTATACATTATAGCATAGCTCACTCATTGAGTTCGCATTCTGGTTTTCATAATCCAGGTGCAGCGTGATGAGATGGGTCAATGGCTTACGGGTCATTGAACCAGTTCCTTTATGGATCGCATTCCGCTCTGTGCTGCACTGATGAGTACACAAAGTTCGAAACAGTACAGTCTGCAGATTGTGTGTCTGTTGTCGTTATGTTGTCTTCGTGTGTGTGTGTTGTGTGTGTGTGTGTGTGGTGTGTGTCTGTCTGTGGTGTGCTGTATCTTTGACTTTTTAAGGTTCATTCAGAAAAAAAAGACATCATTGGTGAAAAATCAATGATCCACCAATGTTCCGTTTGGACTTCATGTCAAAGCATAGAATTCAGTCACATAACCGAATTGAGCTGGTACGCGCCACCTTTAATTATTGAGAACATACTACCAACTTAAGTCGTACTAGGCCTATATTAATATTATCTAAAATCTTAAGCCGAAATGTTTGTTAAACAGACCCAGGATTTTGGTGTGGTTATGCCATATCACGTGAATTATTTATTTACCGAACAATGACGTTACAAACTGAATACCTTAATAATTACTTTGACCGCTCGGGTACCCGTACGATGAAGTGCTTTAAAGTTTAAGTCAATAATGTTAAATGGAAAAATATAGGCCAATCTTTTTAAAGTCCCTGAACTCATGGCTAGTAATCGGTGTTCTCTGTGCAACCGTTATGTACACACTCGGACTTAAAAGTGCTTAGAATCTAGATCTTAAGATGCGTCGTTGCCGATCTGATGTGATTAATTTAAATCGCACTCAAATGGCTTGAGGACTTAACGGATCATTTCATTCTTGTTAATATTTAATGTGTTTTCATCCGGACGGGAGAGTTGCACAAAATTTTAAATCAACCGTAAGTCATGGGGCCTTTATAACAAGGGTAAAAACTCTTGTCAATTCTTACGTCTTGCTTTCTCTTTGGCCAACGTTCAAAATTTGTTTGAACAAAATTAGACACGGAATACCAAGTTTTCCACTGAAGGGTATTTTTACTTTAACAAACATACGTGCAAAATAGATCAAAAATTCGAAACCGGTATGCTACTTCGATTCTGACAGCTTTATAGTAATCCAGACCTTCCCTTGTTCAACCTAATTCTCAATTTTCCGCCTCACGCTCATTGCTAATTTATTTATATACGCACCCTTGGATCTCTACGTCTGTACAAAATAACCTGATATGACGTTTTCCACTAACATTGTGAATGAGATTACTCTGCCTAGAGATTATAAACACGCACAAAGACATTTGCTGCAAAGAAGGTGCCTCTAAATAATTAGCGAGGCCAGTCGAAACCTCTGGAAGTCTTACCCAATATCACTGACTTTGAGACAACAGTTCTATACACGAGCACGTTATCATGCCATTCTATTCCCAAATGTGGTAATACAAACACATTAATGTTCCTCTTTAAAAAAAGAAAATTATGCTGAGAGTACTGTGACTGTAGTTAAGTGCTATTTGGGAAGTGTTGCAGACGACAGGTGAAATTATTGTAACTGTCAGAACCATTTGCAAAAGCTTGCAGCTAACGCGAAGACGTCTACTGCTTCAGTAAATATAGAAAAGTATTCTAGAATAACACGTTAGTTCTACTGCGAATTAACGCTATTCGTGCATGGTTGATACTTTAAAAAGAAAGCCTTCGCGGAGACTATTCAAATTACTGAACGGGGGGATTTTGTATAGGTAAAGCTTTTGGATATTTTATATTAAATTGCAGATATCATCGTGATGAGATCTGCTTGAGAAGATAGCCAGTAATGGCATCGTAGATTGGTTTAAGACAGTGTTGTATTGAATCCATCCCACAATGATGCACCGGTTTGGGAAAATTTCACTTCAATAATGTCATGTAATCGCATAAAAATCAATATTCATAACAAATAAAAACCCTGACGTTTACATTCCCACAACAATCATGAAATGTCTTATGGTTCTGAAACTGATTGAACATTTTCATACCTAAGTACTCGACATTTGTTAGTCCATACAGTATAGGTACATTGCAATGCATTGTGAGATGGATGCAAACAACCTCTGGGTTTTAGGATTTAAGTGGCTAAGTACGTCTGGACGTAATTGACGCTGTAGAATAGATGGCTGCTTCGATTGGTCAGAGTGAATGAACTTATAATTCTAATTAAGATTAACACCTATTTATTACAACAATCACGCTATGGAAGCAGATATTTGAATTCCATTTTATCATACCTGTAAGTTAAAAGGCTCCAAAGACCAAATGGTCCTCTAATTCCTATTCCTCACTGTTCATTCTTTTAGCAAGAATTTTAGTTTTAACGTGGAAATTGCTGAAAGCAAGCGGAAAAATGTCGGATTGGTGCCAGACATGTGTCTAGAATAACATACTAAAAGTCCCCTAAAATCCTCTTTGGCTTTTTCAGAAATAAGGGGGCAAAGTTTTGTACAGGGGTAAAATTACAAATAGTTAAATTTCCTTAATGGTGTTCCAAATTTTTGCATGTCCCTAGGATCAATAAAAGGTATAGTTTTGCCCATCTACAACCTGTAGTTTAGGTACTACAGACCTAAATCATTCAAGGTCATCCTGGGGGTAAATATTTCAAAATGATCCAATTTCATTGAAACCAGATTCAAATTGCTCGTAGAGTCATATTAAAACAGGAAAATGATCATTCAAATCACTACATGGGATTCAATATTGCACATATAAGAGCAGAAGCCGGACCCCATAGAGCCTGTAGAACCCCATCCACAATTGGCCGGAATATTGCAAGTAATGACCATCACTGTTTTTTAAAATAGTCATTTGGATGTTCATGTCAAATAGATGAAGAATTTGACACATATTCAGAAGAATCCGGACCATTCTGAAAAATACCCCGGATGGACTTGAGCCTTTTTTAACCATATAGTTATTAAACTACAAGCCATAGATAGGGCAAACTATACTTTTTTTTAATCATTGGGACATGACAAAAATGTTGGAACACATTAAGGACAATTGAAATATTTCGTCATTTTCCCGGTACAAAACTTGACCCCTTGATTTCTGGAAAGATGCAACAAAGAGGATTGTTGGGGATTTTAGTAATTATTCCTATGACACATTTCGTGCACCAATTCTGACATTTTCAAAGCTTTGTTCCCAGAAATTTCCACCTTTCCATTGTTTATTTTATTAATACTCTTGGCCTATTTCACTACCAAAGTCATGTCATGAAAATAACTAGTCTTACACTCCAAAAAATGTTGAGTAAAAAATGTCACAGCTCTTAATGTTGAGTAAAATCTTAGTCAAAGTTGAGTAAACCTTACACAAAGCATGAGTAAAATAATTTTTACAGTGTAGTAATTGAGTAGTTTATTAACTAGTCAATAGTAAACAACTAGTCATAAAGTACGTTTTCTGAAGAGCGATCTTTGGTGCTGGGATGGGCAGGGATGAGGATCCACAAGTAAAGATGGGACTGTCTTCAGTATCTCAGTTGCCAGGTGTCCAAAGATATCACTTTTGTCCAACCTTCGGTCATTTATAATCTGAACAGGATACTGTCCTGTAAGTTAGTATAAGCTACCCTGTGCAAACCCATTACAACCGACCAATTCTGAATACTTTTTGAATTAATAAAGCAGCTATTTTGAATGTTCAATTTAAAAAGAGCCGGGAATTGAATCATTTGCGTATTTGCGTAGTTAAAATGAAAAGGCTTTGAATTCTTGACCTGTGAATTCGGCAAGTGAATGGAATCACAAAGCTATAATCTTTTAAAATCAATGGAGTGTGGCTAGTTACCGTCATTGCAGAGGCCAAATTTTATTTTTTATTTACTTTCTTTCATGAAGATCAGCAGTGATGTGAGTAAAGTAAATGTAATCAGGGACAGTCTGATGTAACATGGATGTTAATGTCAGCGTACAATGGATAGGGTTAACATAATTATTTTTTGTGGTGGCCTTTTTTCAGTCCAATAATTCTATTGATATTTTCCTGGTAAGTAGCCTCCTCTCCATGCTAATGGAACGGCTTGGTCACATGGTTGGAAGATCGGTCTTGGGAAAATACACTTTAGTAAACAACTAGTCTTAATAAACAATTAGTCTTAGTAAACAACTAATCTTATAAAACGACTAGTCTTTGTAAGCAACTAAGATCGAAATACCCATCCATAATAAAATTAAATATCTGGCGGTAAATTGTAGGCGCTATCGGTAAAGTTCATGTCATGTCGGCCGAAACATTTTGTAATGGTTTTGTAGACGTGTTACCATAAAACAACAGTGAGTTGGGCCGTCCGACAAACAATTTGAACAACTACAATCACCACCACCCCACCCCACGCCACCCCACTTCAACCAAACAGCTCTTCAGATTTTAATAGCAGTTCAACTTCAACAAAAACAGTACTTTAAGAGTACCTGCAGTAGAAAAAGAAATTTAATCTTTACTTAAATGACACTTATGCGGCAGCAAAGTGTGTATTTTGTTTTATTCAGGAGACTTAAGAAGTGATTTGGTCTGTGGTCACTTGAAAATCCATATTAACAGATAGCAAACCTAAGGCTTAGCACATTTGCATAGTTTTCATGACGATTTCAAACTTATGCAGAGAAATATAATCTACTTATTTTTCTGTCTGCAAGAATGACGCTTCGCTTCTCGTTGGCCAACATTGTAAAATTATAGCACTGCAGTGTTCAACATCAACAATGCATGTATTATGCAGGAGTTGTATGTCGAGTTCACGAAAACCATTACATAAGGGTAGAATTTTGTACACTCTATGTCGTAAATCATTTGTATTCAAGTAATAATTTACAAGTAAGTAGATATTCAAACTGTGATATCTAGATTATGTTCTAGCTGCAATTCGGGACCATACGTTATATGTCCTCGCACTGCAAGCATACCGTGCCGTGTGCGGCTCAAGAAGAGCGAGTAATTGAGTTGGTAGCGAAGGGTAGATGTGGGATTGAATTTGGCCAGTGGCCTCAAGGCTCCTCCACTCTAGGGATTGGGACTGACGTAGGACTATATTTGGTTGCAGTGACGTCAGCAAGTGAGAGACGAATGGGTCGTAGCCCCCAGCTCATAATATAAGAAAATAATAAGAAAGGTGGCGTGTAAGGTAGGTGATGTAACGGCACTAATGCGTAACGTATCGCGCTGATTAAATTGTAGTTGTTGGGTTTTGCTTTTCTACTTGCACAAAATACTGCTTTTCGCATCATGTACTTTTATCGATGATTCATATCGTAGGGTGACTTTAAAAGCTTCCAATTGCCTATTAGTTTTACATGAGCAACAATATAGTAAGTATTTATACACCATTAATAGCTTGAAAAAAAAATCTCAGTAGTATTCAGCAATCAACAAATATCAATCTGCAAAGAAATCCACAACAAAAATATTTAACGGTAAAAATATTTAATGGTTACACGTCACTTCCAATTATATCTATGGATACTGCCTGGTTCTAAGGGACCAAACCTCAAAATCAATGAAGTGCTGCAAGTGTACGAAGTTTTACTGAGGAATGAAGTACAACCTTCGATCATATTTCACATTATAATTGTGTGTTTATAGTGTAGTTGTGTTCAGTGGGGAAATTTTGTACTTAACTTATATACTGGTTGAGAGAAATAGTCACGTTTTCTCTCTTTAAATCATAACAAATCAATTACTGACAAAAAATAAATTCAATATTTGATTGGGTACCACAAATCGTTCCGGGCCCCTGCTGTTGTCAAGATTACACAAATAAAATACAAAGCAGAAAACAGACAAATAAATAAACACGGATGAGAAGGAAACATAAATTTCAAAATCGGGTGTTGCCGCTTTTTGACAAGCAAAATAGCAGACACACAGCAACAGATACACACATATTGGGCCCCATGTAGCCTCCATTCCATTGGCGAGACTAATGAGCCTCTCTGCTATAGAAAATTCTATATTTACTGTATCGAAGTTCAACAAACTCCCAGTCTCTCAGTCTGATTTCAAGCTGTAATTTGACAACTACGGAGCTTGCGTGATATCAATCGCTGTTTCCCGCATTATGACACAGGTTTGGGTTTCAGTTGTAAGTGTCGAATCTAATAACATGTTTTTAAGTTAAAATTGATGATGAACTATTAAACTGGAGCGTAATTATCAGTATCATAGCAATAGCCATGAGTAGAGATATGACAAAATTATAAGAGGAATGTCGATCCGTTGTAAAGAGGTTTTATAGCACTCTAAACAGTGAGTCTTAGGCGAAGTTCTAGAATGAGGTAAATATTACATTTAATTCTTCCACCAGGGTGGTGGTTACAAGCTGACAGCTAGTCCCAGTCTGATACTTTTTACGTAACTCAAAAAGTATTTAATTTGTTTTATTATTCAAAAACTGATGGATGCGCAAATTTCTTACGCACAAAATGATAATTTACTTTTGGGGGGGGGTGGGGGCCCAATAGACACATCGTTTTTATACCATGAAATCGTCCATTTTATGAAATTTCATGCAAGAAAAAAAAGTTGCACTTTGTCTGCAAATTCAATTTCACATAGAAAAATGAAAAAGTAATCATTGCTTTCTGGTCATAAAACAACATTTATGACTCCATTTCAAAGGCTTATCAACTCAGCAAGGAAACAAGCGTTCAATGTTCAATAATGGGTAGGTCCACCGTCCTTTTCAATGACTTCAAGACACCTCTTGCGCATACTGTTGACCAAAGTGCGTATACGCTACTGATCTAAGTTGGCCCAAGCCCGTTGCAATATGCGCTGCAAATCCTGCAAATATGTGTTTTGTTTCATTTTCCTGTCGGCTTCATTCTTGATGTCCTCCCACAGGTTCTCAGTGGGATTGCAATCAGGGGATCTTGCCGGCCATTCCATGCGCTCATCCCGTTGTCTTCCAGATACCGGTTGGTGACAAGAGCACGGTGAGGTGTTGCGTTATCACCCATGTTAACCATGGACATGTCTTGCCTCACAGTTGTAATGCGAGGTCGACCACTTCTTGGAAGATCCTTTACATCCCCGTCTGCCGAAACTTCACTCTCAGGTCGGGATAGCCTTACTCCTAACCTTCTTGCCACTTCTCTTACGGGTACACCTTCGTTGAGAAAGGCAGTAGCTCGCCCGCTTTTAAAGTTTTTCATGTGCGGCATCTTTAAACCTAACCATACAGCACATGCAACATGCAAAACCCAACACAGATAACACGATGACATGACTTTTGCTTTTTAATACCAAAGAATTCCACAGTAAAAGAGATTATGTAAATCTCTACGAACAGCCCTTTTCTTTTCAATGTGATTATGTAACAATACACGGGCAGAGCAACAGCAGTAGTATTCACCGTAGCCGTGCAGACTTGGAAATCAAACTTCTACGTTTCAGGAAAATAGTGCAACTTTTTCCCTTGCATGAAATTTCACAGAATGGACGATTTCATGGTAAAAACGATGACTATCGGGCAAAAGTAAATTGTCATTTTGTGCGTAAGAAATTTGCGCATCCATCAGCTTTTGAATCATAAAAATAAATTAAACACTTTTTCAGTTACGTCAAAAAGTATCAGACGGGGACTTCTTTTTTTGCTGAGTGTAGTTGAAAATGGATTTCTTGTTTAGGTTATTAGATTGAAATCAATAAAAAATAAAAGGATGTGATTAGAAGCACTGAAGCGCTACTTCATGTAGGAAAGTTTAATAGGAATGTTTTAATAGGAAGGGAAATGCAAATGGACTTTGGTTAAAGTGGACTATAATATTTATAAACAACACACAGGGACTGATGTAATGAATCTTCGGGGAACACGAAATGACCTCTGCGCTAATTCACACGCTAATCAAAACAGAGTTATTGCCCTGTCTACTTTCGGCGCGAGTTTTAGAAGTACCCGTATAAAGGAGATATGGTCTGGCATGAAACTTAGTCCGAGCTACACAGATGACAACGGAATAAAGCGTGAAACTAATGTTGAGTAAGGGTAAACTGAATCGAGTGCCCTATTCTTCACCGTTGTAGGCGGACGGCGAGTCCGGAGGACTATATCTCCTGTCACACCTGTACTCAACAAATTACGATGCGCACGCATACTGCCGGGCATTGAACAATAGTTATGGTTGGCAACTGCTGGGCATTTCGACGGTGGCAACGAAGCATGTTATGCACGGTTACATCATTACTTCTAAGGCGAATTTCGTTATTTAAACTTTAAGGGAGGAAATTCACGAATATATGCAAAAACATATAGATTGATGTTGGCGCAATATCCTGTGAAAATATCAGAAAAGTTTGTGTCGAGGTCGAGGAATGACATGCCTATAAAATCTTAATACATTCACAGCACCTTCAATGGTTAGATTTGAACAAGTTTAGTTAACCGCACACTGGTAGGTAATTCAGTTGTCAAAAGTATCGTACTTTACCTTAGTTTGAAAATAAATACTTTAAAGCACACTTTGTGCAGCGCTTTAAAAAGCCACGAAGGCCAACTGGATAAAAGTTATCACGTGGTACGAGCTTCCGGTATGATTTCGCACAGGAATAAGGGAGCTGAAGAACTTCTTGATATCAACCCCAATCGTGGCTGTATGCTCTATGAATACGCATAGCTTTGTATTTTGTGTAACTGTAGTGCTAATGGAATTATTGTGTGGTTTCCGGCCATGAACAATTCATAGACCTCGGGGTTCCTTAAGAGATGTGTGGCACGCCTACTCTGCCATTGTTTAATACATTATGTGATGAGTAAGAATAGCAAAAAACCGCTGAATTGCAGCAATGTATTATCACTTTTTAAGGGCAATAATTTACATCAATTACTTATTGATTACAAGTATTTGTTTAATTAGCTAATTATACTACTGATGTTTGTTTATGGGTACAAATTCCAGCTTCGAAAATACTTGTTTAGGGTGCTTTTTGTGAATGTTTGGTCACGGATACTCCCCCATGTGAACGAGGGGTGCAACTAATCATAACTCTAAGTCTAATCCATGGATGCTACCGATTATATATTATGTTAACTTGGCGAAAACAACGATATGTGCTCATGTACCGAAAAAATAATTGACGAGTCTTAAACCGTGAACTTCAACAGGCCAATTCCGCGACATCTACAGAAAACAATTTATTATTTCCACTATATTATACCTATATTAAGTTCAAATAATATATGTTTCTTCAGCACCAAAAGCCTTGCTTGCATTTTCAAAACACCCTTTGTAGATTTCTAAAGGTTAGTGGCGGCCTTGTCTGCCATACATTTTTATTCATAGTGTAACTCTCCAAGAGAGCAACATGCAATAATTCAGTGTAGACCGACCTTATTCGTCTAGGATCGATCCATGCCAGTACATGTCCTTCATTCATGATTCTATTACCTCTGCTGCCCATTATTGAAAATGAAGCATTCTGATTGGTCAGTTTACTGCCCATTATTCTGCAATAATGGGTCGCGAATGCATTTTCTCATTATATCACGCTATTTTCGGTAATAGAATAGAAATAAAGGGTTTGCAGTATTATTTATGGGCTCATAATGTATCCTCGGCCGGAAAAATTAAAATAATGAACTCGGCTCCGCCTCGTCCATTATTTATTTTTTCCGACCTCGGACACATTATTCGCCCATAAAGGATACTGCATCACCCTTTATTTCTTAATTACAGGTGCACAATTTGCATAAATCTTGATTTATGTTAAGCCATGTATTTCAGGATTTCAAGCTTCAGCGTTCACCAAGAGGTGATGGACGTGACGCTCTGTCTACCAGGTGTGAAAATTATCATTATGATCATCCCTCTGAAACCATCACCAATGACCCACCCAATAAATTCAGTCTGCCCAATGGCCCAAAATGGCCCACCCTGTTAATTATTTAATTAGTTGGGTCATTTTGCTCCAAATGACCCAACTATCATGGTGAATAAGTATAATTGTTTAAAAGTAGAATTTCAAAGCTGAGTCTACAAAATGGTATAATTGAATCATAATTTTTTTTTAAATTGTTACTTTCCGCCACCAAAAAAAATCAAATGAGCAAAGTAGAGTGATTTTATTATATTTATGTTGTCAAAATAAGGCGAATTTAATATAACTGTATTTTTATTTGTTATAATACTAATAATACAAAATTAATATATGAGTGTACTAATTAGCAAATGCTGCTTATGTGCTCTCTAAAGCGCAATAGAGTGAGCTTTAGTTCACTCCAAAAGAATGGATTGCCTATGTACAGTGATCACTCTATTGGAGTGAAATCCTGATTTTCTAAAAGAATAAAATTTAACTCCAATGGAGTGACAGTTCACTCACCTTAGAATGGATTTCACTCTTCAAAGTTCGAAATTCACTTATGTTTATGTTAATCCACTATAAGGATTAGAGAAAGTACCACAGTTGCCTAGGTTCACACCGATGCTTAGATTTTGTTGAAACTGGTGGCAAGTTGTTCGTATTGTCTCGTAGGATCCAAATACACTATTTTACAGTGTGTGACATTTGATTGGCTAATTACATAGCAAAACATATCAAGGGTCTACATGGGGGGTCACAAAAACTTTCCCTGTATATTGCAATGATGAAATCACCAAATCAGTTAAAATTTTTGGCGAATGACAAGAGGAATCATTTGACACCATTTTCAACAACATCTGAACATTTACCCCCAGGATGACCTTGAACCATTATGCGGCTATACCGCTATAACTAAAGGTCATAACCTAGGCAAATATATACTTTTTCTAATCCTTATCAGCAGTCAAACGCGTTAGTGCACATTGAAACACAATTTGACTCGATTTCAAATTTTCCCTGTACTAACTTTGCCCCTTGAAGAAGGGCCTACTGGTAGCAGTGCGAAAATTTGAACTCCATCATTTTCTGATAGTCTAGGCCCTATTGAAACCCAAACAGCAACAATATCCAATTTTAGCATGAGAATCCTACGGGAATACATACCATACCACACTATAATCCCTTATTCATATTAGTGGGTTAGTTAGTAGTCTAGTAATGTTTTCTATATTCTCTATTGAACTCTATAAATTAACGTGCACAATTATGTGGGAAAAATTGATACAAGTTTTTAACTTCATTAAAGATTTACCAGCAGTATCCATACTCAACCTTCTTTAATTTAGCGATAATTTCTTGTATTGGTTTCATTACCCTTAGTTTATGGATAATGACATTAGACATTCACTTTAAATTTAAACAAACTGACAGAAATAGTCCGATGCGTATGCGTACGTATATTCCAGTGGGTGTGATATGTGACAACCCATTTTAAAAGAAGCCAACATCCTGGGTCTTTATGTAAACAAATACAAGTAACCTCAACGCTTAAGCCGACTACAAAATGTATCACCATATAACAATTTATGATAAACATAGATTTATTAAATTTTAGAATGAATATGAATAAACTCAGATCATAACAATAAAAACTAAACTACTAAAACAGGTTATAAATTAGCACATTTGATTCTTTAAAAAAAAAGAGAGAGCTGGTCTGCAATTGATTCTCAACAATATATCTGAGGCGCCATTCCGTGCGCGTAGCTTCGTTTAAAGAGCAATAGTCGATTTGTATAGTAAGAGCACTCGAGGGTAACTAGTTCGTCTTGTGTAACACTCAAGGTGGGTAAGTTAAAAGAAATAGATATATTTTTGTTTATGAGTGGAAGGTATCTTCCATGCTTTCATGAAAGCATACCTTAAGATTTCACTATCCTAGGGATAGAAGACAGGTGCTCTATTCAGAACAAGTCTTGGCAAGTCGCTGTGTTTTGGTTAGAATATTAGGCGTTGTTATTTTTTCTTTCGCGTTCTTCCCCTCGTTGGAAAATGCTTGTGAATTCCTCCTTGTGTACGTTCCCAAAACTGAGAGACGCGTATATAAGGGGTGAAAGATATATTGAAAATTATTGTTAATAAACGCGAGAACTACTTGAAGATCGTCCAATTAAAACAATATTTTTAAAGATACTAAATAATACCTGCCTTTTCTTGTTTTTAATAATAAATAAAACAACCGTGTTTTAGAAAAATAATTTATCACAATAACTTACACAGAATTATCATGGCACGTGAGGAAAGGCTTTGAAAAAATCCCTAAGGTCCCTAAGGAAAATTAGTATCATGAATAGAACACGCACCTGGTAGTCAAACACCATTTCAGATAAAATCATTCCCAGGGCATTTTAAAATGCACGTTTTCATAATCACCAGTCACAATCATTGTCTATTATGTATCTAAGCTTCACATTGGATGTGAGTTCGAGATAGTGTGATGGGCTAAAAGCCCGACGATATATTTTATTTTTACAAACTGCAGACGTTGTCAGATCGTTGAACAGTGAAGCATGGTACAGAATAACTATAGAAACTCACAACACATCCGCCTATGTCATATCTTGATTTTTTAAACAAAATCATAGTTAACTAATAACCATAAAATAAGACTTTTTTAAGTTTAAGGATTTTGTAAATAAAATTTAACATGGAACATTTCATAAATGATCTCTGAAATGCTTCCATCATTTTTTTTAAATTGATCATAATAATAACAATCACATGCTTATTTCAATTAGAAAACTAGGACCAAAATATATGTCAACGCACTTATTCGGAGACTCTTCACGCAATAAACTACATGTTTAGTCCGCTAAGGTTTCCGAATCCATAAGTGTGTCAGAAACAAGTGGGCAGATGGGTCACCTTAAAGCCACAATCAGTATTTTTTTTCAAATTCAAAAATGCCCATTTTGTCTCTATATTGGTAGTGTAGGTCGTATCAACACTTATATTATGTTCTTGATAAAAAACATGGAGTAAGCATTTACAGCGGTCTTGGAGATGCCATTTACAACTTTTTCTACGCCTGAAAAGTCGAATCCCTACTTGTATTTAAACAAAGCAAAAAAAGTCATAATTTTTGACAAATACGTCTTGTTATGCTTAGCCACAACAGCAAAAAATGGACTTTGACAAAAAAAAAAATAGAGAGCGCGAGTTGTTATATTTTTAAGAAATCGCTGATAGTGGCTTTAAAGAAACAACCGGGATTTTTTTTGTTCGAGAATAGATAGCACCATGAACGCAAATATATGACTTGTGTATTGTATTCTCTCTATGACGTCGCATTGCATTTTTCTAAACAATTGTGTTTAACATCTACAAATAAGGATAACGCACGTACTCTTTCTGTTAGGCCCATACGCAGGGGGATGCCGGTCGCCCCAACCCCCACCCCCCCCCCCAAATTCCAAAAAGAAAAAACCTAAAAAATTAAAAAAAATCAGAGGAATTTTGACCAAAAAAAAATCACTTTTTGAAGATGAGATTTTCAAAAAGCCCATTTTAGGGGGGTTATGTCCACTTTTACCAAAAAAGGTCCACTTTTCCGAAGTCCCGCACCTCCGCAAAATAAATTCTGCGTACGGCCCTGACTCTGTTAGAGTTTTAAAGGTACGTGCTCTGATCGTCTTTGGGACCCCCACCCCATTTACATGGAAGTAATGTCGATTTTGATATCATTTGAAAGGCCGTATTTTTCCTCATTGTTGTCCTGAAATTTTAGCCCTCAAATCCATTCATTCCCAAGATATAAACAAAAACCGCCGTTTTAATGGTTAACCACCAATTATTAGCACAGTAATGAATATGACTTTGCAATATGCATTATTGCTTCTGCCATCAAAACCGCAAGTTTGTTTCCCACGGTACTTGATGGGGCGATTGGCAAGTGCCAAGCTCTCATATCAAGTAGAGAACATAATAGACATAAATCAGAACAAGCACCTTTAAATGGGTATTCGATGCTGACAAGCAAATTTGACAGTTGCCTTTTTTTTAAATATCTTTCGAAGAAACGGCCCGGGCATAAACCGCGGTCACTGAACTAAAAATCAACCCATTAAGCAATATGAGAATAGTGTATTCCAATTAACTCTAAATCGCAATAGCTGAAAATATTGTCAATATTTCCGACAGTAATTTGGATGTTATCAATATCATATTAGCTACTTGAGCATAAAAATCGATTACAATAGTCGGACGAGTTTGTTTTTGTAACTTCTACGCCCACGTACGGGATAGAGTTCTTAGATTATACTTACTTCTTAATTTAAAAGCACTGACTTTATTGTTTAAGTCATTTTATACGAAAAGTTCTAGAAATTCTTTCTATCTCAATCTTGATTTTGGATTTAAAACACAATATCGTAAGTATATCATTGCCTCGCTGTTAAGGAAGTTGTATTATACAATGGGTTGATATGTAGCGTGTCCTAAATAAGTCAATATTGATTTCGACATATATACACGTGCTTAGAAAGGAAACGACCCAAGCAATATGAAAAAAATCGTCGTTGGGCATGAAAGCTCCTATGTACATTTCACCTTAGAAATCAAAGGCTCCTATGTGAACATGGACGCAATTTTCGGGTTGGTACATTTTGTATCCCCACTTTTTCTGCTCCCGGTTGATTTCAGCAGGCCTTTGCCTGAATAAAGTACAGTATCCCCCCCGCCGCACTTTATTCCGTCAAGGCTGTGAATTCAACTGGGAGCAGACCAAATGGGGGTCACAAAATTTACCAACCCGCAACAATTTTCAAACCGCCTATGTGCAAAATTACATTTCTCATAAGAACTTTTAACAAAATCCAATGCATAATAGATATTTGATATGCTTATTAGCAATCAGCATATATTAGCATATATTAGCATAATTAGCATATATTAGCATATATTATCATATATTAGCAATATATTAGACATAGAGGCAAAATCTGTTCTAAAAAAGTAATTGCCTTATTTTTAAATGAGTTTTAATTCCGAATGAACATATAAGGCTTATGATGGGGCCAGTAAGATTTGCACGAGAGGTTTTTTGAAATTCTGACCCTTTTCACATGGAGGTTTTGATTTCAAAGGTAATTGCTATAGGAGGTTTCCTGCCAGCGACGAAATAAAATTTTCTTTTAATCATTCTCATAAAGAATTTGCAAAACTCTATTCTTGCTCATTTTGTAAATATTTATGGCTGTAGGGTCCCTGTGTTTAAAAGGGTATCCCCAACTTCAAGTACCACACGGATACAGATTAGCCACTGAGGTCTATCCCCTTTCTTACCACTTCACTCAGTATATTTTAGATTGGCTTATTTAATGATAATAACATGATATAACCTTGGAGGACAATCACAAAGACCTGATCTCTGATCTGCATGCACCTTTGAAAGATTTCTTACAATGTTCTGTTGGCTAATGGTATAAAACTCAAATTAACACAAGCAAATTCGGGATCGGTATTGCGCAGGAGGTTCAGAATTTCTGTAGATGATAACAAATTAACCAATCACAATTCTCTGTGATACCCGTAGAAGGTTTTTGAAAAAAAGGTGAACGTCTCTTTTTTGATTGGTAATATTCTTTTAAAGAATTCTTTAACATTATGAAATGTAGAAACAATTACCCTTTATTCCAATGGATCGTTACGTATGAAAACCGTACATGTTATAATTCAATATAAAACAAGATTGGGATGATTAGAAACTCAATGCCCATATAATATAGATTCTTCACCATGAGATCCGTATAAGTTAAGTTAATCTTGTAATGAAAACGCGTTTTTAATATTTTTATAACTTATCTTCAATGATGTAAATCTTAAGCTACTATGCCTCTCAAACACCAACGTTTTCTTCATAAAAACAACAAATTCATCCTTTTTAATTGCTATCACGAGATACTGAAGTTAATGTCGGTGGATATCATCACCATTCATCACGTTTTCAATTAACTCAAGTTTATATACAAGTAATATTTCTCACCTTCTGATGACGAAAGATTCCTATGTGTCAAGTGGTAAACGAACATAGTACGTGTTATATTTCACTAGCTTTCAACACGAAAACAACAAGGAGCAAGCCAATCCGTATTAATTGCTATGGCACGGTGATGGAGTGAAGTTTTGTGTCGCTGTATAACCAGACCCTCCATCATATTCCCATTAAACTCAAACTGTCCGTGGTAAAATGCAGTCGACGAATCAATCAATTAACCCTTTAAGGTAAATGGTTCAAACTTGACGTATTGGATGTTCGTTTCTCGTGGGCAAAAATATACCGCCTTTTTCTATTTTCTACACACATGCTGATCAAATACTGTGGGTTGCATATGACAAATACTATAGCTTTATGTCTGCTTCTTCAGAATGTTTCTTCTTATGTTGGATGCTTCTTTTCGTACGGACACCTAATGCAACATGCAATTGAATGGAGATTCAATATGTTTTCAATCATTGCTACTACACCGGCCCTTTTTCATGTAAATTTTCATTTAAAAACACTATGATAATTCTACAGACTTTCTCTATTTTAAGCCACTGTAAACTATGAATGCGCGGGGTCCATATAGTGTCTTTCAACCGTGATAGCATCTAATATTAAAATATTAAGAGAAAAGTTTATACTGTACTGGAATCTCTTATCGTCAGAAGTTACATTGCATATAAGTGCGCACTTTTGATATCTTCGAGTGTCTGCACCGATCATGTGATGAAGTCAGCCATTAGCAGAAGTCCTCTTTTGGTAATGTTAGAGTGCATTAACTTTAAGGAAACCTAACACACAACGTTGGTGTTACAAGATGGCGTCACTTTATAACTAGCCTTTTCCATGAACAGGGGCAGAAGATCTATCATGTTCTCCCTTTCCCAGCGATCAATGGTAAAACCCATTTATGCACAACATTTACATATTTTGGACTTTTTTTTGTTTCATATAAACGGACGCTCAGAGAATACTAGATTAACTCTTCTTATGATTACGGTACTTCTTGAATGAAAATTTTTAATATATTACTCCTCAATTTATGGTTGTTTTAAAGAGTTTAACCGATATTGTCAACACTTTTGAAAACCGATTTAAATGTTTGAAGTGAAGTACTTATTAAATACGAGCGGACAAATGATTAGCGTTCAACATCAATTATTACAAATCTTGAAAAATCTAATACTAGGACTGTCGACCCGAGAGTGTGTACATTAACTGTAAAATTGAATATCAATGTTTTAAATGAGACACACACTGCCTCATATATAAATCAAATCCCAACACATTTCGCTCTTGTAACGCAGGCTT
Source organism: Ophioderma brevispina (assembly GCA_023653785.1). Taxonomy (NCBI): domain Eukaryota; kingdom Metazoa; phylum Echinodermata; class Ophiuroidea; order Amphilepidida; family Ophiodermatidae; genus Ophioderma; species Ophioderma brevispina. Next base: position 28,706 of record JAMKCH010070778.1, on the reverse strand, counting down.
TGGCAAGCTGTTAAAATTAAGGATATCTGACAAAGACACGCGGGACAGAATATTGATAAAATGCCATCTAAAGGTAAGGGAAAATGCTGTATACAGCGAACTAGATTTGTAACAGACCAGTTGAAATAAGTAATACGAGATTCTATGGGTGTTAAGAACATGTCGGTTGGAAACTAGCAGGTGGCTAAAGATTCATTTTGATTCCGAGTAAGTTTTTTGAGTAATTCGATGAAGCGGATTACTATTGTCATTTGCGGGGCGGAAAGGGAGGTAGAGTTTGTCTATAAGAGAACTTGGTAATCTATGAAATGTTAGCTCGTGAACTCGACACCCGTTTTCCATTAAATGGCTTGCAGGCCTGTGACACAACAGGTTGATTTCTTCGCATAATATCTAGTATGGTTATTAATGAAAATCTATTCCGATTTTCTCTATTTGGGGAAGATGGTTTGAAGAGTATTTATTTTTAAATCTTTTGAAGGGTGGGAAACCGCTGAGAAATGCTGGGAGAAAACGATGAGAATGTGGGGAACATTGCACTGTTACAACAATGTATTGTCTCATTTTATGTATTAAAAAAGGATAGTTTGTTATTTTCCGACTTTTAGTTGCTGGGCTACAGCCCTGATATGGTTAAAATCCGGAGGCCAAATATCATCCAATGATCAGATTGTGTTGCAACTGGTGTCAAATATTGCTCTGGTCATACGGACAGCAGACAATGCATTAATAGTGGTGGTGACAGCTCTGTATGTAAATTTTGACGGGTCGGTTTAGGCATATAGGACCATTAAGGGAACCGGTTCTGATGTTATCCGGTAGGAAAGCGATGAACACCATCCGAACCTAAAACCTATAGTAATAGCTATCGCTTTTCTACCAAAACTGGCTTGATAGCTTAGTTGACGTCATGCTAGTATACGAAGGTCGCCGGTTCGAATCCGGCTAAGGGCACATGGGTTTTTTTTTAAACACTATCATGCGCTGGCCATTTTCAGGGAAAGATTAATAAAATATACAACTAACCGTGATGTTTAATATAAAAGTGAAACAGGAGCAGTATCAAAGAGCGTACCTTTTAAGGGTGGAAATTACCGATTTCCCCCAAATTCCACTTTTTGGACATAATTTGATGTCAATGTAATTTAATCTACTAAAAGACATTATATTGTCAATATTATCCCCTTTCATTTGATAACCACATTTTGGTGTGTTTTGATATCGGATACCTGTTGCGAGTTGTTACATTAAAAATGTTGTTTTGGGAAAATTCTATTTTAGCATGGTGGAATTGCCCTTTAATCCTCATAACGAAATCATATATTGGTGTGCATTTAAACACAATAAGACAATTTCAAACTTTACCTGTAATTTACACCCCCCCTTATTTACAAAATTTCCCAGAGGTTGGGCCAAAAAAAATCAATTTAACATCCTGCAAACTATACAAACTACAAAAACTTTTTAATTCAAACCTTCTTACCCAACTTTGAATAAGACCAGAATGCTAAACTTCAGAAATGAGTCAACTTGTTTAATGCTTTAAGATCAAAACTTGCAAAATCTGGGATTCCCCCAAAAGTTAATATATGTAAAGTGATGTAATTTTTTGGGTGTGTAAATTTTTGTGACACTCTGATTTGATGGTGCTAGGTTATGTTTATACATGATGATACTGTAATGATTATTTGTTACAAGGGGAATTTAGCTGTGAGAAGTTACATACTACTTGGTGACTGAAGGACTGGGGTCAGCAGTGTAATCCTATACAGTGTGGGTATAGCTAGTTTTATCTACAAGATATGGTAATTTATGCTTAACACACAGTGCCAGGATTTATTATATTTCATTCCATGTGAGCATAGTGCTTTAAATTATTCTACTGGTCGTCTTTAAAGCCGAAAGGCTGGGATCAAAATAGGATTCCAAATTGTTGGCCGATGAAATCGTGGTGATTATCTTGGAATGATATATGTGTGGAATATTAGGTCGTCGAGGGAATTTTTAACCTTATCGTTCTGAACTGCTGGACAAAGTTACCTTCAGGACTGAGATATCCATGGAATATTACTGAGGATTATATTTGTGACTTTGCATGCCTTGTCATGTTGGAGTCTTAGCTGTGAGGACATATCATCGTTGAACTGGCAACGCTTTCAACACAGAACACTAGTAAACCCTAAGAAGTAATCTAACTAAATGGTTGTGTAATTTTACTATGTAATGTTTTTTGGACATACCAAATCTTGAACCAATTACAAATCATAAAACTGTTCTATTATAAATTCAGATTACTTGTGCACAAGGCTCATTTATTTGTGTTTGAAAGGTATTTCTGACCTTAAGGCGCCACGAGACGTCATAACACCCGTAAACGTAAATATTACCAATATTATGGGATAACCTCTCCTACCTCTGGCATTTAGCTTTATTTCATTTTTTTATTTTTTTTTTCAACCCTTTATCACAATTTGACATTGAAAGTTGTGATTTGCAAAAGAAAAAAAGGATCTTTTTTTTATTAAAAACTTTCACTCGTACATGGTAACAAGTTTATCAACCGATTAAGTAATCGTACTCTTCTACCTTGCAGCACTTAACAACGGTCTAATAAAGATTGAATTTTAGAAGAAAGAAGCAAGAGTCAATTGTTTTAGTTTCTCATTATTAAATCCAAATGGAATGTATACCTAGGTATGCAAATTATCTAAAGATAAGTCCCTTTGTCCGTAAGCTGGACAGCCAAATATTGCTTTCTGAGATTTTAAAGGATTCAACACACTGTCGCGATTGAAGAGTATTAAAGAAACGTTAATTAGGATTCTTTAATGGTGCCCTTTCCTTATAAACAGCACTAGAACCCAGCAATAGTTTAAAAAAAAACATTGAACTAAACAAAAGCATTCAAAAATCAAACACTGCACTTTAACCGTTTATCAATTTAGATACCTGTTAGTACTATAGGAGATTGCTAATGAAAATATGGAGGAAGAGGAAAAAACAAACGAGGCCCTAATTCTAAATGATGTGGATTAAAGGGGCTTGTCCGATTTATGTGTATGTGTTCTCTACCTGATATGGAGAGTCTGGCACTTCACATACACCCCATCAATACCGTGGGAAACAAAGCTTGCGGTTTTGATGCCAAGACGCGATAAAGCATAGGGCAACGCCCTATCAATACTGCTGCTAATATTGATGGTAAACCACTAAAACCGGCGGTTTTGTTTATTATCTGGGAATGAAATGGATTTGAGGCTCAAATTTCAGGACGACAATGAGAAAATACGGCCTTCATCTGATATCAAATCGATACTACTTCCGGGTAAATCAGGGGAGGGGGGTCCAAAAGACGATCGAACACGCACTTTTAAAAATGGCCCAAATAACGATATGGCTAGGGTGGACTGTTTCTTAATGATATGGATAAGGTGGCCATATTTCTAAATTTTATGTACGATAGGGTCAGGCCCCAATTCTAATATTTATGCGGATAGAGTAGCCTAATTCTAAATGTGGATAGGGTGACCTTGGAATATAATTTTCAAATCAGATAATGAACGTTCAAGAATATTGTTTGACTTCTTTGAAACTCAAAATTTATTAGGAAACTGTTATAAAAAAATGTATAAAGAGAGGCGGATTTAACCGAGTTAAACGAAGCTTGCAAAACAGATTTCAGAATGTCAAATCCCCCCATTTTTCTTATTCATCACCAATTGTCAATTGCAAATTGTTCGAGAAACACGTTCGCTTCGGAATGCTTCAAGAAGCTTCTCACAGCCCAAAATGTCGCGCCAGAACAAAGGAAACGATTTAACATACAGCTGTATACCACCCTAATTTAAATTCCAACCTACATTTTCACTCACCATGCTCACTGCTCATGTATCGCATGGTTTAGCAAGCTGTTGAAATAAGAAGGTATCCAACAAAGACACGTGGGACGGAAGATTGATAAGCGCCATCGGAAGATACGTGGAATCGCAGTATCAGGACAAGCCTGATTTGCAGAAGAATTAGGTAATGGTAGATGCGTTGAGTGTTACCAATATGTTCAGTTTAAACGGAAGCAGGTGAGGTGGGAAGGTATGGTATCAATTTAATATGTGTAGTCCATGAAGTGCATTTAGAATTTTCATTTGCTTACGAAAAAGCTACTAGAGTTTGGTTATAAGACGGCTTGGTAATCCACTGCTGTTTGGCCATGATATATGATACCTTTCTGCAATAGGTCCGGTGAATGTTGATCAAAGATCCTCCTGGTACAGACATCAAATATATATAAAATCACTCCATGGGATGGAGTGATATATTCTAAAATCACAAATGTAATCTAATTAACTGAACTATTAAAACTATTAAATACCGGTTAGGGATATGTCAATTTTTTCAAGTTAATTTGCGGAACATATTGCAAATATTATTTTGGATGTAAAAGACATTACGATATACCATTGTTGTTGTTGTTTTTTGTTTTGTTTTGTTTGTTTGTTTGTTTTTTTTGGCTTTTTTTAGTATTGCACTGCCTCTCATTAAAATTTATTAAATTGTCCAAGATGGTAGTATCTATCCCTAGAATACCACTGGTAATTTTTGGCTCGGTTTATTTAATATATTTATTGATGCATTTATAATTTCAGCAACACAGATATTCTAATATAGTCCGGTGCTCGACCCATATGACTTTGCGCAAGCGTCAACACAAATTTTTGATGGTTCTAGGCAACATTGACCTGCTGATTCCAAATCTGGATGATCCACCTTGGCATCATTGAGCATTGTGAGATAGGGAAGGGGGTAATTTAACAGGGGTAAAATTTGTAAATGTTTTCATGTGGATTGAAATATGTATAGAAGTGTTTATCTTGTCCTAAGGTTTAAAAAAAGGTATAGTTTCCTATACCTGCAACCTTTTGTGTTTACACTACAGACCAAAATTTGTTCAAGGTCATCATGGGATTAAATATTTACAACGATCCGATTTGTTTCAAATTGGTTTCAAATGTTCGTATGGCGCAAGGTTTTAAACAGGCAAATAAACATTTACCTCATGTCAATCATTGCTAAGGTATCTAACAGAGATTAAAATGATTAACCCCCATAGACCCTGTGGACCTTCTCCATTATTTTCCCCTTATTTATACCACAAATGTCCAACAAAGTGTGTAAACCTATATTTGACATTAATATCAAACAAAATGAAGAATTTGAGCCCATTTTGAAAAGAATCTGTGCATTCTAAATTGTTTACCCCCAGGATACCTTGTGCACCATTTAGACTTAATAGGTTAAAAGTAAATGTCCTAGATACTAGCACTATACCTTTTTTAATCCATAGGACCAGATGAACATGACTATACACCTTTTAACCCATTATGAAGCATTTACAAATTTTACCCCTGTTAATTTACCCCCTACCCTATCTCAAAATGCTCAAGGATGCCAAAGTGGCATCATCCAGATCTTAGGTGATTCAGTAGGTCAATCTTGCCTAGAAACCATCAAAATCTTGTGTGGACTCTTGCGCAAGTTCACATGCAAGGTTCTTGGCCGAGCACCAGACTAATACCGAAACCGATTTTCTCAATGTTAACTTAAGTTAGGTAATAAAATGTATATTACACATGTAAACGTTATGGTCTACAATGGGTGCGTGCCTACCCCTTAGCAGCCAAATCTACACAATTCTACAGTTTTACTTAAGCATTTCTGTTGACTACGGCTACCACAAGAATCCGTGTGCGGGCCCATGATGTTTTCAACAACATTACCATTCAAGAAATCATTTTTTTTCAAACGAATAGGAGTTTTTTTTTGTCTTTGCTACCATTGTAAAGCTAAGGCACCCATATGTTTCGAATATCCCCAATCTTAAGGATCTTAGAGTAAAATAAAGCGCTTCATCAACCGGAAGCTTGCATCGCTGAAATCAAAACGGATTGGTGTAATTAAGCGTTAATGTTTGAAAATTTACCCCACGAATGACCTTGAAGATATTTTGGCCTCTGCATGGCTAAAAAACTAACGTTCAAAAAGTTAGACAAAATATACATTTTTTATTCAGTTTTCGACTAGAAGAATACGATAGCCCATGATTAGCTTGATTAATTTTAATTTTTACCCGGGATAACCCTTACCCCCTATTTCTCAAATAGGACACGGGGATCGTGGGGACTTTGATCTGTGCCTCACAATATTAGGAAGCTATCCTGCAAAATTCAGGCTGGTACCTATGTATTTCCGCCTTCTGGCTACACACACCTAAAGTTCCTGGACTATAAACAGTGTATTTTAATCCATAGCTGCTACATTAAAACTGCTCTGCTTCCAAGGATTACGCTGCAAATATCTGTAATGCACAAACTCCCACTTTGTTCGGGATCGCATCAATTGCAAATGTTGTAAATTTTCGCAAGCTCTTGCGCCTAACCTATCTCATTGACAAAGTCCTTGCTCAAGCAAAGCAACCCCTCACCGGGACAGTGTTTTTGAGCTCCCACTACTTTCATTCGGAACTGTTCTGGGACAAATACACGAAAGGGATTCCAAATTCAATATGTGAACTATATTGCAATCTTCCAAACGTCGTTTGTAACTATATGCAATCCTAGTGATCGCCTAAGTACTATTAGTTTAAAACACCATTAACACCCTAATACTCCGATTTATCCTATTGTACATATAACCATATCTTTTTACAAATGCGCAATTTTATTTTACTATCTTGTATGAATGTAATGGTATGTATGTATGTATGTAGGTATGTATGTATGTATGGATGTAGTGGTATGTTGTTATGATGTGTGTGTATGTAGTATGTAACGTAATGTACGTATGTATGTATGTATGTATGATGTATGTATTATGTATGCAGATGTATGTATGTATGTATGTATGATGGATGTATGTATGTCTGGTGTATGTGTGTATATGTATGTATTTATGCATGTAGTGAAATGGTTGTATGTATGTAGTCAAATGATTGTATGTATGTAGTCAAATGGTTGGCAGAACCTATAATCAATAGTCTGAGGAGGAAACAGTAGTGGGTATGGCAGAAGACTTTACTGTTCCATGATCAACAGCGATCAAATTCTATGCAAATTTGTTCGCCTTTCTTCCATATTGAAACGGCTATCAAATATTTTCTGTATGTTATGTATTCAAGGAAGAATCCTTGTAGAAAAAGTAAGCAGAAAAGGTAAGGATGCACAAAATATTTGGAAACATTTAAACTTGATTAGCAGCTAGAATTACTAGCTTAACGTTTGCAGCTCGCGGGGCAAATTTTGTTTCGTTTTCATGAAAATAACTACTTTATTTCCATGGTTGATCAAATTTCTTAGATAAATAGTCTCAAGGCGGTACACATTAAATGTTTAATTTGCTATAATATTTATGACAGTATTAAATATGTGTTGTGCAATGCATCCCCACGTTATAAATTCTCTAGATATATTCTGCACACATGCCTCGTAGAAAACATGCACAATATTTATTTGATATCTTATTTTTTATTCTATATAACATATTCCCTTAGGATATGATGGCAAACCTCCCCAAATAAATGGTTCATTATGAAGTAGCAAGGTCTTAATTAACCTTTAAGAACAAAGCTGTATGCTATACTTCCTATCTATTATATTAATAGTCTACTTGTGTTACTCGCCTCCTTCCCGCCATTTCTCCCGTGTATCGGCGTGAGCGTACCCGTAGGCAAAAAAGTAACGTCTCTGCATTTTTTTCCAAGTACGATTAGTACCAAATCTTCCGGGCTTATTCGTAATATCGCCATAGAGTGTTATCATGAGGTAAAAGCGACTGTTTAATTGTATTTCTTATCAATGTTGGGGATATTTGCATGGTATTAGTGAATTACAACCAAATCCTAACCCTAACCCCAGCCTTAACCCTAGCTCTAAATTTTAACACTAGAATTTCGTGAGTATGATTATATCAAAACAATAATAAGGCATTTATAATGCGCCATCTATCTAGAAAACCTATTCCGAGGCGCAAACATAAAAACTAACAGATACAAAACAAGAATTATGCGGTGCGTAGTTAAGGTGACCAACTGCATTTAGGGCATTGTTAATTTAATCTTTTTAAGTATGCGAATTTCACGAGGCAATTAACAAACACACGATGCAATCATACTCTTTCAAAGTACATGTTTTAAAAATCAATTAGAGATCCCATGTGACTTGAAATTATTGGATTCTGAAGGAATGACAAGTAACGCATGCACGATTATTTTGCAAGCAAGTACTGAAATTATCGGTGCGTATAGCTGGGATGAATATACCTATAGAGGGACGAGAAGCACACACGTACACCGTTAAGGTGTGCCTCATTTACAAATGACAAAAATTAAAAACTTTCAGGAAAAAACAACTTTTGAGAGTAGTTTTGTAAGAGTAGTTTGAAGACAAAAATAGATGCACAGGTTTCCGAATTTGGCACCTTTTACCAATTTTTCATCATGAAATAGTAACTGCTAAATAGTACATAGAAAAATAAACAGGTAAAACAGCATGAGGAATAAAATAAGTATACACCAATATAACAAGCAAACATGCATTTAAAAAAATGTAGTTTGACCCCGAAGTAATGATAGCCGAAGGACACATACACCTAAATATTTAACACATAGTGAATGGGGAGGTTCATATCCTTCTTAGTATATTAGTTCCAGCGTATAGTTATGTATCACGACCAAGATATGTTCAGATCCAACTCATGGAGTTAATGCTTCGTTGTAGCGGCCGTCTTGAGGGTATATAAGGGGTGTTGCTCGCCGATTCATTGCGGTGGAACCGTGTATTATTGTGTAGAACAATAGACACCTGTTCAGACTGCGCGGAACCGGCATTATTGCGTAGAACAATAGACACCTGTTCAGACTGCGCGGAACCGGCATTATTGCGTAGAACAATAGACACCTGTTCAGACTGCGTGGAACCGGCATTATTGTGTAGAACAATAGACACCTGTTCAGACTGCGCGGAACCGGCATTATTGTGTAGAACAATAGACACCTGTTCAGACTGCGTGGAACCGGCATTATTGTGTAGAACAATAGACACCTGTTCAGACTGCGCGGAACCGGCATTATTGCGTTGAACAATAGACACCTGTTCAGACTGCGTGGAACCGCGAGCAACAGGTGGTCGAGTTTTGAAACCGCTGTTCTGTAATAGATTTACCGCTGTGATATCGTTACCGCTTCAGGTAGGTAATTGTGTGCATGCGTTAGACTACCTGAAACGGTAACAATATCACCAGGGGTAAATCTATTATAGAACACCACCTCTTAGTTAACTCCCTTCAAACTTTCCAGGATATGAAAGAGCATTATAATTTGCAGCTTTCTTTAGTTTAGTTCCAAACAATCTTTGAACAAAGAGTTGTTATAAATACCTTCATTTTGGCCAATTACTTCTACAGAAAACTATACGAAAAAACTACTTTCAAAAGCACCATAGCATCCGTTTTGTGTTCGATACTAATATTTACCTAGTTTAACATACCATAAACGCCATTAACACGTTAATACGAGTTTATGCGGTTGATGTCAACTACATTTTACTACAAGTCAACTACATTTTACCATATTTGCTATTAATTATTTCAATATGTTTCTGAACAACAAAGGATTGTAATTATGCACGCATTTTCTATTTTACCCTATTTCTAATAACAGATAAAGTAGCAAGCTGATTTTAATTACTTTTAGAAAGGAAGATACAATTGTATGCGACACTTTTGCCCACGAGTAATACGACAAATATTGTATGTTGACACTAGTTATTTCAATTGACTTTTATCTCTCAAATACATTGTGACAAAATCAGGACAAAATGCTTTTCAAAATATCTCAAATGATGCTGGATGTACCAACTTTGTTTTGTTGTTTTCTCTATGTTGATACTTTATTGGAATTCCATCAATAGCTCGGTGCGTATTCTTCAAGACACATTTCTCTTATAGATGATTTCTTATTCACAAGACTTAAGTGACGGAAATTCACTTTGGCACTGTCATAATGCACATGTTTTGTTGAAAACCGTGTCAATGAGGAACCTTTAGCTCTCCGGCCCACTTTTCTTTCAATTTTCGCCAAATGTTTGTTGAATTGGTGTTTGTGTTTCTGTGTGTTTCTGTGTGTTTCTGTGTGTTTCCTTTCATCATTTGCATATTCCATTTAGGAAACAATTGAACGCATACATACTAACAAACTTCGGTGCCAATGGAATATGTACGTGACAGGAAACTCATCGGGAGATTGGGTGGTTTATGATTTGAAATTCCTTGTTTGAAATGCTTATTAAAATTTAAAAACAACATTTTTTTCATTTTTATAAATTTCTGTAAATTGACACCACATTTGTCTCATGTGAAAATGTCTTCAATTGTATCTTTTCCTACTCTGGAGTAGGGGAAGATACAATTGAAAAAAACCGCTTGTGTATAGCTATATTTTAAAAATATGAAATTCCGGAACTTAAAGTCTAAAGCCAGTTTCCTGTTGCCTTAGATATACATCTACTCTATTGAATTTATGCATGAAGCCAATTTGAATGTTAATGATTTAACAGAATTGCCGACACAAGCAGAAAGTAACTAATAATATACGGTGATATGAAATTATTGGTAGCGCCTGCTGGTAAATGCATTTTGCACATGACTTTAACATATGGCAAAAACTGAAATGCCTATACGCGACGTCTACCTGTATATATAATAATTTATGTTTTCGTCGGAATTGTAAATAACAATATTAGGGGTAAGGGTAAATGAGAAATATTAAGGGTAACACGTAGGCGTATCAATAATTTTCCACCTCCGTGGGAAGTAGAGGGGTATATGTGGTACCAGGGACGTGACTACGCTGGGATTGAAGATACCGCATTATACCCCCTTGATTAGGTTCATGAGGTTAGCAGTTGCAACATGGTTCAGATACAATCTGGTGTGGTGTACATCTATAGACTTAAAAGCCGAACCTTAAATACGCTACTAAGCAAGTCTGTTTTGATAAGGTCTGAATGTTTTTCGATATTCCTCTTTAAGGCTTTGCAAAGATTGCTGGTTTTTTTCTTGACATTTTCAATTCTACTGCCAATATTTGAAAGTATATATCAACAAAATGTCAAATGTTTACCTACCCCGGTTTGGTCAAACGTTTATCCATTCCGAAAATAACGATATGTGGAAAGTCTTTTAAGTTTGAAAAACCTCGGGTAGATAAGATGGATAAGCTTTAATCGGCTTCTTGTTATTTTCTATGTTGTCACCTTTTTTGATAATAATGGTATACGAAAAAATACCAGTCTTTGTTATTCACTACGAGATCATTACGCATTGTCATCATTATAAAACAAAGTACCCGCCATCCCAAATCTAATGTCATGGATCCAATTGAAGTGAAGCAAAGTCGCTGAAAATCACCAAACTCTGTAAGATATGAGAATTTGAACTCATATGTTGCAAGCATTACTTAAAAACTTATGAAATAAAAATGGAATAAAAAGGAGATGAAAATGGATGGAACGATGCTAATCCGATGAGATGCAGCTAAAATGTTTTGAGTGAAGTCAATTTTATTGGAATGTAGCCAAAAATTAGGCATTTTCAAAGTGTCACAATACCAAGGAAATACAAAGTAACACAGTTTGCGTGAAAGACTAATATCAAACTTAAAATTGTCCCTGATAATTTAACTATGGTCTCTATATAACCGTATTGGTTTAGCTAAGGTATTTGACACAATAAGACACTTCCAAAATGGTTTACAAACTATGAGCAAATACGTTACGAGTCTTGGACTCTTATGCAGTTTTGTAGATTCGTAACCTTTTTCGCAAAGTTCCCACCATTTGGCTTTATTCCGAATTTTGTCGGGTTACAATTAACCTTAGACGACATTTGTCGCGGATTCTCGCAACGACGATGGGATTTCTTCAGAGGGTGTATTAAGTCAATCCCACAATGCACCAGTTTTGGGAAATTTCACCTCAATAGGGTCATGTGATCCAACAAAAATCCTATTCTTAACACATAAAAACCCTGACTTTTACACTTATTTTAGCCCACAAAGCATTAGTACTTAGGGAATTTTTTGCATGATCATGAAATGTCTTGAGGTTCTTGAACTTTTAGAACACTTTTTGTCCCTAAGTACTGACATGTGTTTAGTACAGTACTGTATAGGCACATTGCAATGCATTATGGGATTGATTCAAAACACCCTCTGAGATTTCTTGCATGTATGGCAATAAATGCAGATCAGAATTTAGGTGACCCCCCCCCCCATCAATTTATGTCAGAAAACTAAAAGCCTTCGTGAATTGTGACAAATGTCTGCCACCTCTCCTTTAACATGGCACGTATTTGAACACCAAAGGCCAGTCAAGCGAAGAGGGTTTTCAATTCCCGACTCATGCATGTTTATCGCGGAATGCGTACAATTCCGCTAAAATGATGGGGACATATCCTGTATAAATTTCTTTCAAATTCACAAGGTGCTTCTGTGCATATCCTCGGCATCATAAGTCATTTCATGGAATGCGCTTTGGAATATTTTAATTATTTTTACCATTATTGTTATCACTCTAATTTGGATTTTTAAAAACACTAAGCATAAAATATACGTCAAATGAATTTGAGTATAACTTGTAAATACACTGATATTAAATTGATTCTGCTGCCTTTATATGCGTACAGCGTGATACAGCCTGCCATGACACATCAACATGTTTTCAACAGGCGGTGTTAATATACAAAATATTTGCAACTCTTATACTGATGAAAATCACACAGTAAGCTTAGTTCAACACGAAGGTTGAAACATAAAGGGAGTCTGAGTGCAGTAGAAAGAAAAAGATTGAATCTATTAAATCATTAACCCTTACTCTCTGGATATAATAACATAAACGTATACATAAATGTTTATGTTTTCTTTATGCTCTTTATGAAAGGAAATAAATTGAGTAACGTGTTATTTTCTACAAAACGAAGTGTTTAGCATATTCTATTTAACATAGTTTGTTAATGTCGAAGCTATCTTGCACATTAAAGGGCTTGCTAAGTTGCTATAATTATAACTAAACAGAGGAACCATTGTACGAGTGCTATCAGGGACGGTTTTAACACCTTCCTGGAAACTGCAACAGAAAAAAGAGAGATCCAGCAATCGCATAAAGTACCCACGTAATACTCTCAGCTTTTTAAAGGCTTCTTAACATGTGTGTTCCGAGGTTAAATATCACCAAACAGAAATACACTATAAACATTCGGTCAATTAAGTGTAAAGGTTATAGGTAGAATAGATAGACGAAGGAGTCTTTTAGAGGGGATTTTGTTGGCAAGTGCGCAATGTGATCATGTTTAACACGGGGTCCTTGGTGGATTTAGTGCAAACATCCTCCTAGATCAGTATGGGCCTTGTGCAAATTGCCTCTCGTTCTCAGGCACAGAGTGCGTCTGATAAAATTAATTTTCAAAGTTCCCAAGCGTCCTAACGAATGTTGACTAATCCATGGTCCGAGTTCGTCTTTTAAACGACTGGTAAGACGCGTTTCATGCCTTTTATTCAGTTAGCCAATACGTAATTATCATCAATACGTGCTAACTTGGTTTACATTTCGTTTTCTTATTTTCTGATATGACTAGTATGCTATACCATCTTTGAGCCTAACACGTAAATGCACTTACTTTTACGCTTCAAATTCAATTGCCTGAAATATAGCTTGAAATATCAGAGAGCACTGAAGGGGCAGTCTCCTAGTATAGTAGTTGTATGCGTATCTCTTGCATATAATCATATATTTAATCCCGAAACCACTTCTAGTCTCAACTTGTTTTCAAGGTTAATCGCTAAACTTTTGTTAAAGCCCTGCCATTTTTTGGTAGACGTTTCATATAGAAGTCCCATGGATGCAAATGAGGTATTACAATTGATTCCGTCATGCGCTTTGTGACGTTGTGCAGTAGCGTTTGACGGAATGAATGGCAATACCTCATTTGCATCCATGGGACTTCTATATGAAACGTATACCCATTTTTTTTATACTGAGTCGTAATCGCTGAAATCCTTTCATGTGAAAAAAACGAAAGCCCGTTTCCCGGACCTTTGCCTCTCACAACAGAATGCAAGAATTTCTATCGGTGCTTACATAAACAGTTTTGCTATGCATTTTGCCCTACATATTATGACATTTCCCTCATAACATAATCGTTGAAATCCAATCATATACACACCTCCGGCTAATCCAATACCATTATGACATGTCGTCTGGATCATACCGTAACCGATCATAAAAAAATGTCTAGAAAAGGGCAACAAATATATTGCAAGTGCGCATGTAGTTATTTAACACACAGTGGCCCCGCTTATCCATATATTGGATATAGCTTGAAATATCAGAGAGCACTGAAGGGGCAGTCTCCTAGTATAGTAGTTGTATGCGTATCTCTTGCATATAATCATATATTTAATCCCGAAACCACTTCTCGTCTCAACATGTTTTCAAGGTTAATCTCAAAACTTTTGTTAAAGCCCTGTCATTTTTTTATACCGAGCCGTAATCGTTGAAATCCTTTCATGTGAAAAAAAAAACACCCGCCAAAAAACGAAAGCCCGTTTCCCGGACCTTTGCCTCCCACAACAGAATGCAAGAATTTCTTTCGGTGCTTACATAAACAGTTTTGCTATGCATTTTGCCCTACATATTATGACATTTCCCTCATAACATAATCGTTAAAATCCAATCATATACACATCTCCGGCTAATCCAATACCATTATGACATATCGTCTGGATCATACCGTAACCGATCATAAAAAAGTATAGAAAAGGGCAACAAATATATTGCAAATGCGCATGTAGTTATTTAACACACAGTGGCCCCGCTTATCCATATATTGGATATAGCTTGAAATATCAGAGAGCACTGAAAGGGCGTCTCCTAGTATAGTAGTTGTATGTGTATCTCTTGCATATAATCATATATTTAATCCCGAAACCACTTCTAGTCTCAACATGTTTTCAAGGTTAATCTCAAAACTTTTGTTAAAGCCCTGCCATTTTTTATACCGAGTTGTAATCGTTGAAATCCTTTCATGTGAAAAAAAAACACCCGCCAAAAAACGAAAGCCCGTTTCCCGGACCTTTGCCTCCCACAACAGAATGCAAGAATTTCTATTGGTGCTTACATAAACAGTTTTGCTATGCATTTTGCCCTACATATTATGACATTTCCCTCATAACATAATCGTTGAAATCCAATCATATACACACCTCCGGCTAATCCAATACCATTATGACATGTCGTCTGGATCATACCGTAACCGATCATAAAAAAAATGTCTAGAAAAGGGCAACAAATATATTGCAAATGCACATGTAGTCATTTAACACACAGTTTTCACAAGTGGTTCAATATCTTCGTTTCTGTGCTAAGTTATGGTAACCAAATTGCCAAAAGTGAGCAATTTCGAGCAATATCTTGGTAAGGCAAATTTAAAAAGATGCATCAACAGTTTTCTTGTAAAGGTTTTTTACGACACATTGTAATTTTACTAGGTGTTATTTTAGCATTCTATTTTAGAGGGATTGTGGTTTACAGAACACTGTATTTGTTCATCTTGCAATTCAAATAACATGGGAAATGTCTTTAAAATAAACATTTTCCAAATCTTATTCTTTTTAAGTTCAAGGCCTCTTTAGAATGCTTGTCACCCATCTTTGTTGCCACAATTAAAAAGCTATTATATGCACATTAACCGACTGGCTTGGGAGCCTAGGTTAATGACTGTGGGCCATCAACGCTCAGCATGCTCAAATGTTATACTAAATGGATGTCAATCTGGGTATTTCACTCATTAATACCCGCTTTTATCAGTTTATAGTTCAAATTGTTGTAAAATAAGTACATTATTCAACATTACATGAATTGAATTTGCTCACAAAATGCACAACATTTGAAATTCAGTCACTAATTATATAGGAGGTATAGTGTTCTTCCCACAATGCAATTTTTCCAATACCGTTTTGCACTGGTGTTCAGATGAATTTGTAGTGACAAAAAGTATCTAAATGAACAGAACTCATCCCAATCTTGCAATTTAAAATCATGTGACAAAACCAGTGTTTCGGAAGAAAATCTTTGTGGGATGAACACTATACCAGCTCTTGGTGTTATATGTCTCATCAGAGTAGCCGCTAAGCTTAATATACATTGAAAATATAGTAATTCCTAATTTTATATTTAGGTATAGTTATAGCATCATCAGCCTTATTGTTTCTTCCTCTCACGGTATTGGTTTAGTTCATGTGGGTTGTAACTATCATTGTAATAAATTACATTGACATCGCAAATGATTGTTCTCTATTAGTTTTCTAGATAAACGTTAATTAAAAGAAAAAAAGTTGTTTACGGTATTTTCACTTGAAAGGTAGACCGTCCTTAGACCCCGCAGAGTCTGACAAAAGTTGTCATTTTCCGAAATAATTTGAAAGAAACATTTATAAAATGCTCTAATATAATAAATTATTATCAAATTAGCTTTCTATTTGAATTGGACATGACTCGCTCTCGGAGCTGTTTAGATTGGACTCGACTCCAACTAGCAAACACGATAGCAATAAATGGTATTATGTTTTCAAGGTGATAAAGGGTGCGAGATATTAAATTACCTTTAAAACGTAGGTGTTTAAATACTGTGTAAAATTAGCCAATTCCATGAAAAAGCTTTTCAATTAGTTTGCAAATAACATTGAATTATGAAACACCTTAACCTAGCACAACCAAGTCTCACCAAAACTCACTGTGTTAATTGAGAAAAATTGCACTAAGTCCAGAAAGTAGCGATGACGTCATCAAACCAGACTCATATGGGCACGAAATCGCTGGCCGGGCCAGCGACACCGCCGTAGCGTGCTATCCGGGTCATGGGGCTGGGGCCCGATGGGCCCTGGGTTCGAATCGCACGGGAATCCCACCCGAATTTCCGACTTTTCTTGTTCCCCTCTTCCCTCACTCCTTCAGTTCCTCCCGGGACGTTAGGGTTATTATACATCATAAATTTGAAACATCTTTTGGGCTTGCAATATTGGTAAGTAAAACACCTTTACAAATACTTGTGGAATATATTTTCAAAAGTTTATAAATACTGCGCTCTATGATACACCTTTAATAACAGTCGCAGCAAGATGAATCGGCTCTAAAATCAATTTACAAATCCCATAGCGGTACGAGTTTGCAAAAGTAATACCATAAGAATGTATAGCACTTTTAAACTAAATTCAAGAGAGGAAAGAAACAAAGTACTTAAAACAATTTACCTATTACAGTTACGCCACACATTTACATTTGGCTGCAGATACTTTGGAAATGGCAAGCATATTGAAATCAATTTGCGAACACTACCGTAATGTAAAACACCTTTAAATATCGAAGAGACATATCTGTGCGATTAGTTTGCAGACACCATAGCTATGTGAATCACCTCAAAATTAGTTTGCAATACAATAGCAATGTGAAACATATAGGAAATTACTTTGTGCAGCACGGCAGCTTGCAAATAGATTAGCAAATATTGAGTATATACACTTATCTGATAATTTCATTAGAAAATAGCATTTTTCTAATTATCACAGTGCGCGTTACCACAAAAATTGTATGCGTTCCATCTCTAACTTTAAAAACTTATTTTGATGATATAACAGAACCTTACAATTTTCATTTTTCTTCTTAACTCTCAAATTGTGAATGCGTGCATTTAAAATTGCATTTTGATTGCAATTAAAATAAACATCCTGATAATAAAATAATTCCAAAAAACAAAAATTAGCGCAATTATTATCCATGACAGTACAATTGAGTTTTCAATGACACATAATAAATTTAATGTTCAATGCATTCAATTAAACAAGTTAAATGAATACGAAACACACCCTACCAGCATGAAAAAAACACAGCAAAGCATGCATTACAAAGCCATTGCTAATGATATTCATATTAGACAATAAAATAAGGATTATACCAGCTGATGTTAGAATATATAATTACCCTTGCAATCCGATGATAACAGCTGACGGTATTATGAAAGTGTGATATCTCCATCATTATTATTTTAAATGCCAAACCAAGATTCGCTGTAATGTAATCCACCAATTTGATTCAGGATATTCAAACAACGAGAGACAAATTGAGCATATAAAAAAACAACACATCGATGCTTGAAGGTATCAATCTGACCAATAAGCTCACTTGCTATAGTCGCATATATCGGCAATCCAAAAGCAGCGATAATCCATTAATTTTAACACACAATGCACTAGCCGATTTCCAAGCAGCAAAGCATGCAATATGTTTCACTCTGTGTGGTGTTGAAAGAAATGGGATTTTTCGACTGGATTCAATATGGTGTACCAAAAGAGAAATTCTTGCGACGGCGCGTACGCGTAAAGAGGCCCTCTGTAAAAAGGTACCCACCTTGTTGTATTATGTATAGCGCGTGCAACACGCTGTTGATTTTGATAATTTTAGTTTAATTCGACAGTTGATGAGTGTCGGTTTTTGTCTCTAGTATGGGATCAAATTTAACCACATGCATGCGTTTGCTCTTAAAATAAAAAACAAGGTGAACTTTTTTTAATGAAACAATAAAACAAATATTTTTAAAATAATTTCCCGAGGGTGGCTTTCGTGTTATATAACAAGTCCTTCAACGTGTTTCGGGCTGACTACGTCAATTTGGAGTATGGATATGGAGTTTGTTATAGTCAGTGGTAACAAGTGGGGCCTAAACCAATTTTCATGTAATTTGTAATATTGTTGTACTGAATGAAATACGGTAATCATGATTTACATGGCAATAATTTTAGAGAGATAGTACATTACACAAATTTTATTACACTAAAAGTACTGGTTAGCGAAAGTTTACTAAGACAGTGGATCGCTCTTTTTACAATCCAAAATGGAGAGCAACCGTTTGCCCCATTAAAAAAACCAATGTTTTCAAAAGGATATTTACAAGGTTACTACCCTTAATTTACATTCGTAAAAATACCACACTTTAAAATAATTAAGACAAAAATTGAAATTGTTTTGGGAATTACTATGCAGATCCAACGTATATAGAAAAAACATTACGTAGGTGTCTTGTAATGGCTCATTTATTTCACGAAATTTATTACATACTGAATTTTTCATTGAAGCCGTAATGGTTGCCTTTAATCCAATCGACTGTCTACGGATGAGCCACAAACGGACACCGCTATTGATTTGTGATTCCAATAGAAGTGCAGGAGGGAATGATAAGCTAAGAGGTATCCTTTCTCTATGCAGGGGCCTTCAAGAGTTACAGTGTACTTTGTAACAGGTTTTAACCAGAACATCAGTAATCTCGTAGGTGCAATTGAAATATTGATTGATGGTGAATCGAATGCCACTCCAGCCGTCGCATTTTTCATTAAAATTTAAGCACTTGCTATCTACACTTAATGAGATTTATTTTTTTTACATTATTTATCATGCATCTTTTATGAATCTGTCATCTTATACATTACCTTATTTAGATTGAAGGAGTGGGTCTACTAACGCAGTGACAGCCATTCATAAACGTTTGTTGCATATATTACATATACAAATCAGGCTCTCTTCAAAAGATAGTAGAACACGAATTATGTTGGCTAAGGCCCCCGTTTCCAGGTTCCGGTTGGAGCTCTCTCTCTACCTCTAGACTTCTGAGTGAGTTACAGACCAACTTCCTGGAATGGTTTGGTTCTTATGGACACCATGGAAGGTATCCTTACAATCCATGAGGTCTTAGCGAAACAAAATTATGATATATAATTTATGCCATAGCACTTTTACTAGAATATGGTATAAAATTGAGCTTTCTTTGTTATAGTGTTACACTGTTCCGCACAAGATGACAGCTTAAACATAACGAACATTATAACATAATTTTCTTGGCGGTGTTTGAAAAGCTATTATACGCGTAATATAAAGTCAGATTCATTGCACCTTAAATGCAAGGTAGGTAGGGACCTCAAACTTTAAGAGACAGGCATACCTTTAAATGGGTGAAGTAATTAACCATAGCATAAGCTGGCTATTACGATTACTCAACCTTTTTTATATCCCTGCTAAATGCATTATTGTGCTCAAACAGCAATCACTAATGGGATACACTTCGTTGAAAAGCAAAGCAATTCCCCACTCACTGGTTTATATCCACTTGAGAATTCCCCGTATAGGCTTATAGCCTCACCTAATGTTCAGACCTAGCCCCGTATTCCCGAAAGGTCTTTTAACAGCTCCTCGCGCCCGCTCGCGCCATTATACCTTCTAGTATGCAGATATAAGCACTACATTGTTGTGACTTCGTGGTAAACATCATAAATATGTAGAACACTTAAAAGGGACACAAGCTACGTTTTAATTGCTACTGCCGTAAATAAATATAATTGGAGAATATGCGAGGAATTTTATTTTGACCTCCAGGAAATTGAATAAATAAGAAATAAATAATTTCAAGGAATGACAAAATTAGACCGAATTTGGGGTATTCGGTTGGAATATCAACCAACCAATCATCAATCAATCAAATATTATAATTGAAGATTTACCGTTGTGGGGGGGGGGGGCGTTTGTAGTGTCTATACCTGCGAATGGTATTGCTCAAAGAAACGATTTTTGTAATTAGAATCGGAATCCCCGATTGTATTTTAACGGCGGGAGAGGAAACGCCAAATTTGTGCCCGTCCATTGTGAAAATTATTGGCACCTCACGAAAGACCACTAATTTGACCTTCCTGATCAACGGAACAACTAATGGATGAGACAGTCATGGCTCTATTTCATGGCGTATACTAATTGCCTTTCCAGCAGCCACAGAATTTTAACGGTATTCATTATCCCTAATTACAAATTACTTTTTTAATTAACGATTGTAATACTAGCCACCTGAATTAAAGGATCACAGTTTCACAAGTCTAACTGAATTGGTAATTTCTAGCCTGTTTATGCATTTCAGTCAAAAGGATCTCCGTTTTAAGTTAAATTACAAAACACCCAGTAAATGGAGCGCTTTTACGCAATTACAACTTAAATCAAGAAGATCCTTAGTCTGAAAGCATTTACAAGTGGAAATTGACAATACTCGGGTATGTCCTTGCAATTTCATTGTGTCAAGCGATAGGAATAAACCACTCCGGAGTGGCTTATAGATAAATTACTTAATAATTTACACACAAAGGTAATTGTTTTAGCTTAATTTCTTTCAGGTGATGGTGTTCACGTGTACAAGCAAATTTGGTGCCAGTGTCTTCTAAAAACCAAAATGTTACTAATACACAAAAAAACACTAATACACAAACACAAACGCATACATATATAGAACTTGCAATCGTCTCGTGCGGTAAACTTGATCATGCGAGACAAAAAGATGATTTTAAATACAATGTCCTTTTTGTCAGTTTATTACAAAGC
Organism: Ophioderma brevispina; assembly: GCA_023653785.1. Taxonomy (NCBI): domain Eukaryota; kingdom Metazoa; phylum Echinodermata; class Ophiuroidea; order Amphilepidida; family Ophiodermatidae; genus Ophioderma; species Ophioderma brevispina. The sequence goes on along the minus strand of JAMKCH010070778.1, from coordinate 7,197 downwards.
TGAGGTGCGAAATTGCGCTTCGCTAAATGCCTCGAGTAAATCCATTTCTAAGTGCGGGTACATATGCCGTATTTGTGACTATTTTGATGCATGTTAAAACAAAGGATGTCAACCTAGAAACTGGAAATATTTGCAATAGACTAATAGGGGAAATTTCAGTTAACCTTTTTTACAACTTTCTGCAATTTGTAAATCCCAAAAAAAATTTTACTTGTGAATTTTCTAATTTTTCTGTGCTTCCATCACAAAGTGCAATTGTGTGCTTATCTCCTCTCCCACAAGGCAAATGTGATTTATAATTTAACACTGTTTATACAAAAATGATTCGGGCAAACATCACAACTCAATTCATCATTTACATCAATTGTAATTGGACTAACCCCCAATAAGGTGGTGTGTCGCTATATATACTACTGTCGGCGGTTATTTGATTCTTTTTCCGGATATCATCCTTCCACCTATGTTACAAACTTAAGGGACGTTTCCACACCTCACACCTTCCTGTATTTACTCTAGTATTTGAGGATAACAACATATTGTAAACTTCAGGGTAAAATCGTAAAATAAGCGTATCGTGTTCACATTTTTTGATCTTAACAGGACTCAAAAAAGAGCACAAGCTAAAACACACAGAACATTTTACCTTACGTTCAACCGCCTTGGTCTTGACTGAGGGAGAGTTGGGAGTTTACCTCTTTTGTGGTCAAAACGATGCAAAACAAGTCATGTTTGGCTTATGTTTAGTTACTGAGGCCTTCCCCCTCCTCCTTTTGACTGGTTTAAACCACTTTCGCATGCTAACCTTTTGCTTAGCTTGTGAGGTTTCGAAAACATACACTTTCTTGTGATTTTTACATGGGTTGATGCATTATTGGTCTGAGCTTATTGACCCGTGACATTGTCCAGCGTGACTTCCTCCGAAGCCCTAATAAAGAGTGGTATGCTTTTGAAGTAAAATTTTTATGCTGCCAAGTCCATTATAGTAGATCACTTCTCTGCATTTCGTAAATGTCATTTTTAATCTTGAGTCATGTTTGGCGAAAACCTACGGAAAACCTTGTTTTCAAGGTTGTCCCCATCCTAGGACTTTGCTAACATGCAAAAAAAAAAATTACGAGGATATCATGATTCAACTGTTGTGAGAATATAATCAGATAATATACCGGTTTCGAAATTTCTGAGATTTGGCGCTTGTGTATGGCGACATGAATTTGATTGAAAGTTTGTTTTTTAAAGTAAATGTTCACAGAATCCTTACATCCTACGATAAATTTCCAAGAGAGGCTTCTCATTTTTCTTATCTTTCCAAACTTAATCTGATTTTCTGAAAGAATAATAAAAATACGAATATTCCAATTTTCATTTCATATTTTGCTACATTGTAATTTAGGAGCTATGGGCTACACACACAATCATCCATATCATTTGATATGCATGGCCCTTAACGGAACCAACGAAGTTCGCGACGAACAGGTGATATGTGTTGGCAACGCGGAGTATAATTCATCAAACACTAAAACAAAGTCGGGTGGCCATCTGAAGATTAAAATGGCGACCGACCAACTTAAATTCTGCTTCCGGCACCATCCCAACCAGTAAAAAAGTTCGTATATCAGAAGACGCATCCGAAGATTGAACTCTGGTCCATGTTCGGGGCCTCAGGCTATATTTCCAAATAAAGGAAAAAGTATTTTCATCCCGAGTTATACAGGTCATGTAATTAAGTTTGTGTTGGTGCAGCACACTGGTATTTAAAAGTGGTTCCACCTTTAGATAGGCACCATAGCCGAGTGGTTAGAGAATGAAAACTTTCTGTTAACCCCCGAGTGAAGGGGGATCTGACTCTATTTAGAGTTCGGAAGGCAAAGAAGGGTGTGTACGACCCATCATATGCCGTGCCCGTTAATCGCGTGACCTCTAACAACCACCGAGCTTTCGGGTTACGATACTACCTTTACGTTCACCTTTAACTCTATTTTGCTGTATGTGGATTACTTTAATCTTTTAATTTCGTTCACTGGAATCATTATTTCAGTTAAAGAGGCAATGGCACATTTTCACAAAATATGAAATTTCTTTCAATTGCTAGTATTAGGGCATTGAAAGAATACAGATATACTTTACTCATAAAAATAACATACCCCAGACAAATAGGGTACATTTTTAAGAGCTAAAGGCATCCAGGTATTTGTTGGCCGTAATCAATAAATGCATCTATTACAAGAATATCAGACTGTACTCATTAATATTAAAATCACCGGTCAACAGGGTGGATTTTTTCTTTGTGGTTAAACGCCATTTATCACTCGGAGTGATTTGATTATAAAATCGTTCTGTTTACGCAGAAGGCGCTGATTTAGGTTTATTATTTCATGCGAGAGCTAATGTATCTAAAGCTTTACAGCCATGACAAAATTATCCACGTATTTTCAAAATGTTGAGCTTCTCCTTTAAAGAGCATTTAATATATTGGAAATGCAATGTGCAAATAACAGAATACGAATAACTGCATTCGTTGAATTAGAAAGATATTAGGAATATCAACACAAAAATCTACGCGAACACCACAAATTGCGAAAATTCTAATGGAGCATTTTTCTTCTCTTGCAAATATATAAGAAATTAGGTTTGTAAGCAAGTTTCCGTTTTTTGTACCATTGTGTGTACAAAATTGAATTTTTTTTATTTCAATAATATACAAATATATACGCTGAATTTCTCTCTTCTCTCTTCATTTTTACCATAAATGAGGCTAGAAATGGATGTAGTTTGGTGTTTCAGTTTACCCCGTTATGAGGGCACTGACGTAGTATATACTAACTCACCTTGGAGGCTTGGATCCTTGGTATCCATTACTCGTCTGGGTGATAAAGGGACCTCGAGAGTAAACTGGAAGCTTGCTTGGAAAAAATATAAGGAATGCTAAGCTCGTGGTTAAAAACTGGAAACAGGCAAGGGTAAGGTTTATACAGGGATCAAACACATATGAAAAGGGTCAAAACTGGTCGAAAAGTTATGCCACGTGTTCGTCATCTTTCCCAGATGTAAAATAGGTTATAGTTTTGCCCTATCTGCAGGTTGTTATTCAATAGTTCCAATGGGGTGAATTTTTCAGATATATCAGTTGGTTATACAAAATGGTTATGGGAGCCAGAAAATATATGGTGCACCATTTCTGATATTATGTTGCTAACTGAAACGCAAATGTGACTAGGAGTGCTACTGGAACTGTATTTTTGTGTATTTTCATATACAATCTTGCACCAAGGTTTTTCCTTTTCTAAATCAAATTGTAATGAGATGAGAATTCCCAAAATCACGGGTGTCATTTTTAAAACGTGTTCTTGGATGTTATCTAGGGGGCAAGGTTTAACAGGGGTCCTCCACAACATATAAAAGTGGCGATGTTTTTTCAAGTATACCATAATGTTCAGTACATTTCAAGGATTCCACACAGAAAGTATATTTTGCCTTATATCTGGGGTTATAGTAACAAGAAGTTACAAGGCACCAACCGGTTTCAAGGTCACATTGGGGGTAAAATTTCAGATTGTATCAGTTGATTTTAAAAATGGTGCCAACTTGTTCCTCTTATTACTGTAATGAAGCCGGCAATATACAAGTCCATTGGTCAATAGAACGTTTTGGCCAATACCCCAGCGCTTCTCATATACAAAAGTCTTATATCCAGCGCATATCGGATGTAACACCAAGCCCATTGCGCTTTCAGCACAGGTAGACAAGTGCAAGGCCGATGCAATTTCAAATTCTGCTCTTGATCTCAAGCTCAGAGAGCATCTTCCTGGCCACCGTACAATTCTCTATTACTAAACATTGTGAATACACATCCAGCCTGGCTACCGAATCTAGTAACCGACCAATTGGGACATTGTTAAACAAAAAACCAAAAGTTTCGTAGGAGCCTTGGCGACGGAATCCGATATTATTGGAATCGGTCGTCGAGCCTCTCCTGTGTCAGGGTGAATTGGCCCAAGCTTTTGGAAAAGAGCGAGACCGATTTAACTTGGACTCACTGTCTTTGGTTTACCACCAGGTTCCTAAATTTGGCATCACGCTTAGTATTGATACAGCTTCCCATCGTTTACAAATCCTTAATCCGTTGGGTAAACGTCCCTTCAAGATTCATTGCCCTCTGTGTAAGTGCAAAGGACACTGTTTCATATTTTAAATAATTTTGCTAAAGATGTTAGACAGGTACTTACTTGTGGAGGCACAACAAATTTCTGAATATTTTTTCTAAATCATTCAAGACATCCAATTTTTACTTCTGGTTTCTGTGAACAGTATACAGCCGATATTGACAATCAACAATCGTGGTGGCACAATCCCTCCCAATTTTTGCCACATCTCAGAGACCTGAATCGTTTTGTACTGGCCTGATGATAAAAAAAGGTCCTACTATTCGAGTTGTCCATACCATTTGAACCAAATATCAGCAAGGCCCATCAGACCAAACTCGATCGGTATGCTTCCTTGTGAGCGACATAAGGATGCAGGCTTTGACTGCTCACTCGTCGCTGTTGAAGTAGGTTCGAGGGGTTTAATTGATAGGGACAATAAGAACAGAGTCAACCTACTCTAAAACACTTAATCGGCTGGTACGCTTATAGTAATATTAAGGCCAACATCTCTAAATCTTCCATAATTTCCCTCATATGCTAATCTCTATCAATAATGCGAGGACCATGAATCGTTGATTGATCACTTGAACACAATAATTTAATGTCAGTTTTTTATAGTTATATGTAAATGTCCTATGCTTTTAATGGCTTGTAATATTATTGCTGGTTGTATCCTTGTTCTTTTCATGCCTGTGGTCAGTATAAGGCCACATTGATTTGGGTTTTATATTTTTGTTTTCTTTTGATGAAATACAAGATATTATAATATTGACTGATAATTAAGAGGGCCATTGCCATGGATCCACAGGGTCTATTGTTGGAAGATCAACTAGTTAACTCTGAAAGTCCTCACTGTTGAAAGTGGTGAGACACATAATATCTATACAGTTTCTTATTTAGTACATTACCCAATGAACGATTAAAAACCAATGTTCAAAATATCGTACCACTCTATAAAAAATAGACCTTGAAACTGTCTTGAGGTATGTGTGGACTAAAACCATCAACATGGTCGTAAAATGGCCAAACCTATAGTACCAATTTTTAGAAACCTTCTGCACGCATCGCAACTATTGGTATATTTTTAAATAACAATTTAAAAACGCTTTAATGTTCCCCTGTACAACTTTTGCCCCCTTATAAAACACTCAAGAGCACATTTGAAAATTATGACACCCATGTTTAAGATTTCCCATGAAATTCTGTATGGAAAAAAACATTGGTGTCAAAATTGTATATGAAAAAAAAACTAAACCAAAACATCACATTACAATTTCCCCATGCATATATACAGCGTCTATGGGAGATCACCTAGTCAGAACTCTGTAATCTTATATCAAACGATCAAACAAAGAATCCATTTATATTTATTATCTAGGTGACAAATTGAACAATTTATCCCAAGCCATCTTGGGGTGGTAATGTTACCCCAAGATGGCCTTGAACAGTTATGTGCCTATGTACTGAAACTATTACCACATAGATAGGGCAAACTATAACCTTTTTAAGCTAGGAGTATCCCGATAATTGGTACATCTTTTAAATCAATCGAACAATTCTAATTGTTTAACTCAGGTACAAACGTACCCCCTTATTCAAACAGGTTCCACGAGGTTGAATTTGGTAAATCTTTAATATATTATTTTGTGGTACAATTTCACATTAATTATAACACCAAAATGGTATCCCTTTGCAATTTGTTGTGGGTCAAATCATAAAGTTATGGAGACACCATCACCTACACAAAAATGCGGATAGCATTTAGGAATTGGTAGGCTACAGCCCAGGCAATCAATGATTCACAGAGGGCCGATGTTGAATTCTTCAATCATGTTGAAAAGTATTACACAATTATTGTCTGACCATAAGGATTCCAAAAAGGTTTAGTTTCCTTTAAGGATGGCGTTACTAGGTAGAAACAGAACAAACACTATGTAAAAAGGGTAATTTAAAAGCTTTAATTGCTCCATTTCGATAAAAGGTGATACCACATTATTGGTCTGACACAAGGAATCCAAAAAAGGTACAGTTGTCCTAAAGACTTGGAGTACTGGGTTAAAAATGGTAAAAAAATTACTTGCTCCAATTTGCCAGTGATGCAAATCTATTGGTGGAGCTTTATTACCTTAAACGTTTGGTTAACAAAGTAGAGGGCAAAAAAGGTCAACCTTAAATGCATTCCAGTATGGCATAAGGTTAATGTTTCAGACCCATTACATGTTCGCCATATCCCTGTTATTTATCATTACAGACAGTGCTAAACTCTTCCTTACTTTAATCAATTTATGCCGGTGAATGTCTTAACATGGCAAAAATTTAAAACAAATTGACCCTATTTCACTTACATGTTGTTTTAAAGTTTTACTCTGTATCTGTGAAACAGATGTTAAATAGTACAAAACTATACCTTTGGCAAACCTTATGATCCGACGAACAATATGCTGTGCTTTTCTCAATGATGGGTAATTTAAAAAGGTTGACCCCCTGTATAATGTTGATTACCCTTTACATGTTATGCAGAAATGTTATCAGATTTTGGTCTAGATTGAAGATAGTGTATGCGTTGGATTGTAAGTTATCGTTTCCCCGTGGAGTACCAGAGTGCTTCAATTATGCTATATGCTTAAAATATTCCTTCAAAATCACCAAACAACAACAAAACACCATTTTGGAGGATGCATGATTTAAGGGTTATGATGTCAATGTATATCAAGAGTTAATGACATAGGGTTACATTCTATAAATGCTTCAATTCACTTAAAACTAGTTCAAATTATAGATCTTGACAAATTACCTTATAGCAAGTAATTATTTTTCAAATTAGATGAAAGTTCATCTACATATCTTTATTTAGGACTACGTAAAAAAATTGAACTTGACCCCCAAATGGGAAGAACCCAAGTCGGTTAAGTACATGAAATCTATTTTTGTCATGTATATATGTATTATTATCTATAGTGGCAAAATTGTACACTATGTTCGGGTGCTTCAGAGCATTTTTAAAATTTTGAACCCTCTGTAAAAGTGCTGCCCTGTGTGCATTTGACCACTATAG
>JAMKCH010070777.1:0-48079 GCA_023653785.1 Ophioderma brevispina | reverse complement strand
ACATGGCTCCCCCCGGGCACTTACTTGTTAACCTTAATAACTCATTGCCGCATGCCACATAAAACTGTAATGTAGAGAGGCTGCATTTGAGCTCAGATGCGGAAGTTTCAAATGTGTTACATGACTTGAACCTTACAACATATATGGCCATGGGGTCAATTGATCTTATTTACTGATCTTTTTTTTCCTTTTGATATATGTGAGCCAATCATCAAACAAGAAAACAATGTTAGGGCAGATCCCGACCCTAAATATTTGACCTGCCGAAAGAGTTCTCTGGTCATGCTGGAAAATGAATATATGGAATCATTAAATGGGTAAGTAGATATCATAATACTTTTTTTAAAAACCCAAGCAAAGTTTTTCGTGTTTGTTTGTTTTGTTTGCACTGCTTCAGCCTTCGATCCCCCATGTCTTGTTTTCTACGTTGTCTCAATTTAATTACTATGGTCCGCCGTTTTGTTCCGTATTTTTTGACAGGGCCCTCAGTTCGTTCACTTGCATCGAGTTGCAATAGGAACTCAGGCTGTTATAATCATTGAGACAACAAATTAATACTTAAACCGTAGAATCCAACAGTCAGGAGACGCTTATGGCTACCACTTTAATATGTATTGTCAAGTTTATGAGTTCCCTCACCAAATCGTAAATATATACGTAACATAAATGTAAAAAAAAAAAGATGTAATTGTGATAGGGACGGACCAAAGAAACCGAAATCCGATAGCTTACCCCCCGCTTATATACGGACACATTTCTATGTATTTAACATGAAGGGAGAAACGAGAGTGTACATGGCTGATTGCCCCGGGGGGGGGGGGGGCAAGTTGTAATTCAAAGGTGGATATTATTCGTGAACATGGACTTCCGAAATGCACCCTAAACGAGTATTTCCATCGACTAAAACATACCCTAAACAATATTTTTATATGTTTGCGACCATAAACAAGTCTTTTGGTCAGTTTTTGCTACCTAACACTTAACTGCTCGGTGGGGGGGGTTCATGATGTTAACACAACCTTTAGTTTTTTTCAGGCGGCGATTTTTAACGCTGCAAGTATTTGGTTATATTTTTGTATTTGTGTTTCTAACTATAGTTGGCGCTTTTTGCATTGGGTGCAAGCAAAAAAATAAATCCATCGCGTCGTTTTTGCGCTAACGGAAGTGCAAACCCTTAATGCGTGTAGTGTTAACAATAACAAATGCATGGCGTTTGAAATATAACCTTACTTCTCTGACTTGCCTGTCGTTCTTTTACTCCAATTACAATATTTTTGATATTTTGATCTTCGCGTACAATCACGAATTTCGAGTGGGATCACGAAAAAACATAACCCTTTTTTTCCAATTTTGCTGTTTTTGACACCCTAATAATCGATTGTACGCGCGTACATCGCTTGTTAAAAAGAGACCCTTTTTTACGCGTTTTCTTGTCATCGCATCATATCCACCTTTGAATACAGTGCCCCCCCCCCCGGGAATTTGCTGATCTTAAAAGCGGAATTAAAAGAAACGAACCCTGCCACCCATAGCTTCGTCTTAAGAAATCTAAAAAAACCCAAGGTCAATGTCAAAATCAACGAGCATTTAAAACAACACAAAAAGTTCGTCCCGTCGTGTCGTCGGCCTACCAATTGATTCAAGCAAGTCGGCGACTCTTTGTTCTAACAAAATGACGAATTGGATATTCCAACTATAACCAGTTCGCGCCTTGGCGTATTTTTGTTTAAAACTAGTACACTAGGATTTCTATCAACATTCTAACATTACCAATCAGGGATGACAGAGCCGGTAACCTAAAAAGCCAGTAAGCTCTAGAGGTATCCCCTCGCTATTTTTCGTTCACACACACTTTATTAGCTATTATGTATCGACATCCATTGTTTCTTATTCGCAGTTACTCTTGCATGGAGCATGATTACCCTGCCGAGAAACGGGGATTTTAATGTTCATGTTCCATGTTCGATCGCTAATAGCCTAGTCCCCCATGGACCCCAGATTTTACCTGAAGATGACAACATTTTGGTATCAGAAAAGGCTACTCTTTTTCTTATTTACCCTGTACAATCTTAGGGCTAAAGGGTGTTTTGGTTTGGAATTTGGTCTACCCCTATTAATTTTACGCAGTACTCCTATGTGGATTACAAATCACGTTTTTAGCTCTCATCTCAAAAGCGTGTTTGTACATATCGGCGCAAAACTGTAGAGATGTGAGGTTTGGTTTTTGGTTTTGAAGTGAAGGCCATTCTAACAAGATGAAAAATTTTGAGACTAAATCGGGTCATCCCCCTTAAGGACACTCGTGCTACAATTGTCAGGTAAAAAGAAATGTTGATCACCAGGTACTACAACTTCACGAAGATTCACGCCCAATGTTCTTGTGGGTGGGTGGTGTTATCACCTTATAGTGCTAAACAAATTTCTTTCTCGGCGAGAAACAAACTTCACCTAATATCTTTCTCTCAATTATATTAAAGCGAGCGCGAAGCGGCGAACCTCTATGGCGTTATAAGCTGAAAACAGATTATTGTAGGTCAACACGGTTTTAAGTAGCTTCTACAGGGGTCAAAATACTTACAAAAAACTCAATTCAGTGGGAATGTCTTCATATTGTTTAATGTTATTACAATTGAAAAAAGGAATAGTTGGACCATCTGTAATGTGAATAACAAGTTACGCACATCCTTAGTACTACCCCTATAACCCTATAGGGGCCCTGGGGCTTAATTTGGTGTAACTGTGGTAACTATACATTGATACATTGTCCAAAAAAATATACCTTATTTTCTTTGATTGTGAATGTGTTTATATTTTGGGATAAACAAAGCGAGATATTACACCATTTTGCTTCTTTGTTTTATATTGAAAACTTACAACTTATAGCAATAGAAAAAGTAATGGATTTGGCAGGTTAACACACGGTGGACCAAAAAGACAAGAAGTTTTTATACTAGAAAACCACCGTCCAGTAATGTTCATATTTCATGTTTAAAAGCCAGTTATATGTACCTTCGTTATACAAAATAAATCAAAATTTCCCATTTTTCACGTTTGTGACCGAAGAATGGCCCAGACAGAATCGCATTACGAAAGATATTTGACACTTCACGTGTGCTGAGTGTGTTTTTCAATTTTACGGAATACCACTCTGATTGCTGAACCTCGAAATACAGCAAACTTCTCTTGTTCATTTTCCGCAACTTTGGTGGTGAGGGGATGAGATTCCCGATGAGGGCGCCGCACTCATTTTTTTTAAAATGCAAGGTTATGCATATGCATAATGTTTGTTCCATATTATAATCACTGTATGACAATAACTAAGCTAAAAACGAACAATCCTTCATATAGAAAATTACAACTTATAAATTCCGGATTTTCGTTATACACGGTATCCTATGGCACTGTTACATGTGCATAAATATTGACTGAATGAAAACGAAAAATCCGATTAATCTGTAACTTTCGAATAGCATTTTAGGTGACAATATTTAGTTCTCGATGACTATTTTAATTACGACATAAAAATTAATATATTTTCAAATCGAGAATAGCCTTAAATGAATAGCGACGGGTAATCTATCCTTAATTATGTACTGACGTTACTAGGGCTACTGGAAGTGACGGGTAATTTACTAACGTGGTAAATAAGAATAAGTTGGAGAGTAGTAACTAGCGAGGGGTACTAGACTTACTAAATAGTGACTTACGCCGATGTGGCGCACTCGAGGCTAAGATTATGATTCTTGAGCATAGCTAAATAAACATAGTACTGGCTGTACATCCCGAATATCCCTTTTTCAAAACTGACCAGGAAGGCTTCACAAGCGAGCGCGTCAGCAGCTCGCAGCCTCAGTGAACTTTTACCTGAATCAAGCGAGCCCTAGGTTTAGGTCTAGGGCAACATTAAACCTTCCCACGTAGCGCCTACTCTGTATCGGGTGTTTCTCTGCTAACAGAGTTAGTTAGAACACATGGCACAGCAGAAGAGTAGGTGCGAATTGTATTATGAAAATTATGCAGAATGTTTTCTGTAATTTGATAATTAAAAATGGTTCAGTCATAACCAAATATATGACATAACAAAAATATAAATGTAAACGCTCACGGAAAATTTATGCACTTAATTTTGAAGGTGGTCCAAACAAAAGCCTTGGCTACAAGTAAAATTAGTGGACTAAAACTAAGCAAGCAAGGTTTTTGAATTCACCCCAAATATACTCGAAGTACCACTTGCCTTGATCAGCTAAGGTATCGGATTTAGCACATTATGAGTTTCCCCACGCAGCGACCCCTGACCGTCTATTCTATTATATTCTATAAAAATTGTTTCATTGTCCATCTAGAAACTTTCACTTTGAACGTATCTTGTCCATATCAAACGGGAAAACGGATACCTACCATGGGATAAATGTTACCTACACCAAAGTTTTTGTGGGTACCCATACACATGAGAAAATAAACGTTTCTTCAGGGGAAAAGTTAAACAGTAATTAGTAGGGTCACTAAAACCAACATCAGTAGGGTAAATGGGACCCATAGTTTGAGGAATACAACAAGGTGTTTAGTGATGAAAAGTAAAGTGCTGTTCTGTTTGAAAAGGACACATTGAATGAATCCCTTGTAGCTGTGGGTTATTGTATCAGCCCATTGTAGTTGTATATATAATTGGCGGCCAGGAGCAGCAAAGATGGTGCGAAGATAATCATAACGATACATAGTGTTTGTTATATCAATAATAAGGCACACGGGAGGTTACATACCCGGAAACAACAAACGATGAAGTTATTTGAAAGCTGTATTAGCTTTTATTCTCTTATCTATTCGGGGGCGGCGACCAGTCTTGTCGTACTGAGGGAAAGTCGGTCCTATCGTAGGTAAATAGGATGATTTTTCATCAAAATTTTAGATTTTATTCATTTTTTCAAAGGGGCATCTGTCCCCCTTCCCCTATTGGCTACGCCACTGGCCCTCATTGAAGGGGAATTGGAACAACACTGCCATGTGTAATTTTCTGTGTAATTTGTCTCTAGTCGACAATTGTAGTTTGGTCCGCCCCGGTTCAATGGGGATAATATAAAACACATCAAAAAAGTAACTCTCCACCCCTGTGAAATGTCTGTCAAAGTCAAACAGTATAGCGTGTTATACATTACATTGGGATAATTGGAAGCGGTGTTTATTACGCGGTATTTCACAGTTGCGGTTAAACCAGAGAAGATCCCTGTGTACCCAGAGCCAATGCGATGGCAGACTCGACGACTTTCAAGAATGCGATATCGCGTGATACCACGTTGATCATTGCTAGGGTGAAAAATCTTGTAGAACGTTTCATATAGAAGTCCCATGGATGCCAAATGAGGTATTGCCATTCATTCCGTCAAAGCGCGTATATGCACAACGTCATAGAGCGCCATGCGGCTTAATGCATGGGACTTAGCAAAATCTTCCCGGATCGATATCGGGCTGGTTTCAAAAAAACTTTTGCAAGACTAACCCAATTTTTCATCTTGGACTATGATTTTAAATTTGTTAGTCCTTAGTTGAAAACAAAACAGAGCAAATAACATAGGCGACTGTTTAAATGAATTAAGCGGACCATCTCAAAAATCACTAAGGGACTCACATTTATGTCCGTATCAGGCGCTCAAATGTGTGACTTAAGAACGGGGACACAATGTAATTGAATGGGCCCGGAATGCGACACACAATGAAATGTTGTTGAAGACACGGATTGATCATGGGATACACACGAGATATTTATCTTGGTAAACCCATGCCGTAGTGCAGAGAATTAAGCCATGCAGAGAAGACGGATTGCGTCACCATATCAGCATCATCATCATCATCATAATCGTCACGGCATTCGTCATCGGCATTCGTCCTCGTAAGCTTCAAAGTTCTCACCACCATCGTTATTCCATTCACCGTGACTATCGTATCCATCTCCGGAATCGTTCATTTTAAAATAGTAAAAAATCGTATAGCTATAGTAATCTCACCATACCAGCAGTAGAGTAGATATCAATTTCATGCGGTTGGTACATTACTGCACCCACTGCAGCTTGCACCCAGTTGAATTCAGCAGCTTGACGAATAAAGGGCACGTGAATTGACTTTATTACCGTAAAGGCTGTGAATTAACTGGAGCAGATTTAAGTGGGATGCAGTAAATGTTTACCAAACAGTTTCATGCAGTCGAATTTACGTATTCGACTACTTTCGAACACCACGGATTCAAAACATGGGGTGACAAACTGTCAAATCACATTCAGTGGCCACTTTGAATAATAAAAACAGTTCTTCTTGGTTGGTTTCCCGTCTCGGTTAGGGGAACAGTCACTTCTTTAACAGTAGCATCTCTAAAAGTACATTTATTTTATTAATTAGTCACGCATTAATGACGTTAACATGTCAAAACGCCCGTTCGTTTTCTCAGAATAGCCTTATGCTTATTATCCAGTATGCCAAAACCACGACGATATGAAAAAAGACAACGGTTGTTGATTCTGAATACATTTTCAGGATGGGCAAGTTCAACCATGTTTAGCGGAAAAGTTGGATATGTTGTTCTGCCTCATTGTACTCTTCAGTTAACAGCAGATTATTATTATTATTATTATTACACGATTGCTAAGAGCACCCCTTTTTCTTGAGATTTAGTCCCAGTTCAAAAGGCGGGATATCCGTGAACATGGACTTACAAAAGCACCATGAAACAAGTATTTGCTACCGAATAAAGCATTACATGAGACAAGTATTTAGATCATGCGGTGCAAAGCCGCATGATATACTGTTTTTCTCGATTCTTTCTTTCTTTTCTTCTTCTATATCTGCGGTTGCAGCCAGCATGAGATAAGTTTCTCTCATTTCTTTCTTTCTTTCTTTCTTATTGGGTACCTCACTTAAAAAGGCTACTAGTGACAGATGGTTGGTCAGATTGTAACGAGAATCGGGCACAAGAACCCCTGACCAAGGTTGATACAGGGTGTCACAGTTTGACCATAGGGTCACGTAGGGTCAACAACGGTCATTGTCGCGGAAACCCCCTTTCCCTACTCTCCCACAGTTTGCATGTGCTATCGATGCATTCGGTCACAGTGATGCCAGATGCTGGCCATATGGATTGTTCACAGATTTGAATCAAAGTCATCTTTTAGGGGCCAAAAAGGGCAGTCTCTCTAATCCCTCTTTAATATTTTTCAAAATGCTACTAGTGTTCCACAGTTAACGTGATCTTGAACAGACTTCTTCAGAATAAACCCCTGACCCAAGTGACACACATTGTGTTGGAAAGATTGGGGTCAAAGGTACAGAATGGTCATTAGAGGTCAGTCGATGTCTTAACCCTCCTGTTTGCTGTTTCTGCCACAAAATCAATTGCTATAATCACTAGACTTGGTAAGAATAACCGCTGACCCAAGGCCCATAGGAGGTGTTTACAGATTGGGGTCAAAGGTCACGTAGGCGGCATTACGGTCAAGTCGCTCTTACCATCCTTTTGGCTGTTTTCTGCACCAAATCAATTGCTATAATCACTAGACGTGGTCAGAAGAACACGACCTAAGGCCCCCATAGGGTGTTCACAGATGGGTCAAAGGTCACCTGGGCCGACGATTCAAGGGGGCAATTCTTTGACAAAATATTGAAAGACATCACACCAGATTATCAATTGCACTATAATCACCGGACTTGGTCAGAAGAATTGATGACCAACCCTTATAATGGTAATTAGATTGGGGTGCAAAGCGTCACATGGACAGTACCGCATGATGGATACTCGTGCTTTCTAAAAGCACAATCGATGCCTAGTTATATCATGCGGTGCAGCCGCATGATATACAGTCCTCTGTCGATTTCTTTCTTTCTTCTTTCTTTCTTTCTTGTACCTGCTTCAAAATGATACTAGTGCCAAACGGCGGGGCCGATATTACCCAAAATTGGTCAGAAGAACCACTGACCCAAGTTACCCAGGGGTGTAAAATATTGACCTTTGACCTCTCGTGGGGGTCAAAAAAGTCAAAAAACTAAAAATCTTTTCAGGCCTACTTCTCTACAGATTAGGTGCGCTACGCACGAAAAGCCAACATGAGTATCGTCTTTGGTCAGTGTATACGGCTTGTATACAGAATTAATATCGGAACCTCATTAACATTCCAAAATGCGGCATGTATCAATTAATATGGCAAAATTGATATATCTCAAAATCGATACAACTTGGATAGGTGATGTCTGCGCAAAAGTTGCGGATAATGTCGAGAGAATAACGTGACAGTGGAATATTTGGCCACAGGGGTCAGTGCAAGGTATGCCAAGGAGTAATGAATATGCAAAAAACGTATAATCATTAAACAAAGTAGATATTTATGTCAAAATTTGTTCACAAGCACCACTGAAAAAGGCTCTATTACTGATGTGCACATTTTGGGATTAAAAAGGTCAAGTGGGGTCATCTAGGGGTCACATATAAAAGAAGATTAATGACCTATATAGCTATGTCATCTTGTAGGCATCAATGAAAAAAGTGAAAAAAGCCACAGTGACCTACGATCTGTGAGCCTGCGTTAAGGGGTCAAAGGTCCCAAAAACACAGAAATATCAAAGCTCTATATTGCTAGAATACCTATGTATCTGTATGGCTCAAGTTCCCACTCAACGGAAGAGGAAATATAGCCTACAGGTTGAATTGTGTACCCAACTGCCCATTGGGAAAAATTGATTTTGATGTATACCATCTGTCATTGCAAGTCTTTTTCTACTTCACATCAACCTGAAGGGACAGGAGTTCCTGGCCCCCCCCCTGGCGTCGTCTAGTTTTTATATTAGTTATTAGAATTAATTTTAATATTTTAAATGCTTAAATTTATAAGTTTAAACTCATCAAGAGTGAAATGAACTCATAAATCATTGCTCAAACTCTTTGGGACTGTAACAAATATGATTGGGGGTCAAAGGTCACATGGACAAGTGAAGTAGTAACCGCATGATATACCCGTGGCTTAATAAAGCCCAATCGATGACTAGTTCTTCTTTCTTTCTTGTACCTTGCTTCAAAATGATACTAGTGCCAAACGGCTGGGAGATACTGACCAAAACTTGGTCAGAAGAACCAGACCCAAGCGACACCAGGGGTGTAAATAGTTTGACCTGTGACCTCTCGTAGGGGTAAATGGAGGTCAAAAACTAAAAATCTTTTGAGGCCTACTTCTTCTAAAGATAAGGTGCACGCGACATACGAAAAATTCAGCTAATGCAGCTAGTCTGTGTCAGTTGATTACAGACTGGTACAACAGAATTAATATCGGAACTCATTAACATTCAAAATGGAGGCATTATTAATTAATATGCAAAACAAGCTATATATCAAATCGGACCTTGGATAGGGGGTTGTCTGTGCAAAAAGTTGCGGAAATAATGTCGAGACCCGGCGAATCATTGTAAAGGAATATTGGCACCAGGGGTCACGTGCAAAATATGCAAATGAGCTAATTAATATGCAAAAACGCTATAACTCTTCAACCAAAGTAGTGATATATATGTCAAATGTGTTCACAAGAGACACTGGACAAAGCTATATTACTTATGTGAACACTACGGGGTCAAAGTCAAAATGCGGTCATATCTAAGGGTGTCAAATTATTAAAAGAATCTTAATTGACCTATCTAGCTCTGCCATCTTGTAGGCATTATGAGATGTTGAAAAAAGAGTCCACAGCGCCCCGTTGTGAGCCATCGTTAAAGGGTCAAAGGTCAATGAAACTCGGGCTAAGTATCCTGGAGTCGTCTATTATTTATTTTAGTTACTCAGATTAATTATAATATTTTATATGCCATTTATAAAACAAAAGTAACTCATCAAAGTGAATAAATCATAAATTATTGCTAACTCTTTGGGACTGTAACAATAGATTGGGGTCAAAAGGTCACATGGGAAAGTGCAAGTATTCACCGCATGATATACTCGTGCTTTAAGCACAATCGTGCTAGTTTGTCTTGTCCTTTTTTAATCTAAATCAAGTAAGCATGTATTGTGTCGTAATATACCGTTTATTATCTGCTTTACTTTATCTTCCGATTTAAGATATTTTTTATGTTTTGATTCTTATGCTAATGTGAGTATACTATATCCTAAACAGTACATCACCAATTTCTGGTTTAAGAAATAACATAATCTTTCCATTTATTTTCCCGTTTTTGACACCCTAATCAATGTACAAGCGCGTACCGCCTCTGTATGTTGGAAAGAGGACCCCTGTTACGCGTTGTCTTGTTCACGCATCATATCCACCCCTTTGGATTAAAGTGCCCCACCGGTCCCAGCATATTGTATTTGGTTGTGTGTGAGGTACAACACACAGTCCATACAAAAACCATTCACTCCAAATGTAATAATCTGAGTTTTAATATAGAATTTAGTGTAAACAAAATCCCATTTCATGGGTGGGAACTCTCAGCACCGTCGAAGATTAGACCTTTCGTTTTCTTGTGGTTTAGATAGGTCTCATACAGCTTAACATCCAATCCATCAGCGATAAGTAACCCTATGAAAATGAAAAATTGGACGCAGTGTTATTGATTGATCTCCAGAAAAAGAGTTAAAATGTTTTGTTTAAAAGTTTGTATTTTTGCATTGTTTTGTAGAAAAGTCCTGTTTGATCTTGATCAAATGAGAATATAGCTATTTCCAGTTTTTTCTATTAAAACCTTTTTAAATTTCCCATTCGAGTCTAGATAACAGACGCACAGAATTGCAAAATTGTGGATAAAGGTGAACTATTAAATCGAGTTCAAAACAAGGTTAGTTTTGGTTGGTAGTTCTCGAAATATGCTCTAAATTATTTGAAAAGACATAAGAAATACAATAAATACTTACATAAATAAATATTGAAGATTGAGGCGATGGTCTGGTATATAACCAACAGAAATTAACAGTGCTTTTTCCAATCGTCTTTGGGACGCCTCTGATTTACCCGAAAGTAATATCGATTTTGAATCAGATGAAAGGCGGTATGTTTCTCATTGTCCGTCCTGAAATTTGAGGCCCTTACATACATTTTCATTCCCAAGGTATAAACAAAAATACCGCCGTTTTAATGGTTAACCATCAATATTAGCACAGTATTGAATAGGGGCTTGAATATGCATTCATCGGTATGCATTATTGCTCTAGTTTTCTACCATCCAAAACCGCAAGTTTGTTTCCCACGGTACTTGATGGGCGTATGTTGCAAGTGTCACAGTAGGTTATAAATCAGAATCCCATTTTAGCAGTTTGGGAAGAAGCTGTGAAGGTGTTTTCCTATAGTTGAAGGGTGCTGAATCAGATATTTTGAGGTCCAACTATGGGAATGTGGGGGAAGTTTGTCATAAAAGGTATAGAATTTCTAAAACCCCCAAACTTACCAGAATGGGATTTCGATTTTGATTATAACCCTACTACAATATCAAGTAGAGAACACAAAGGACATAAATCTGAAAAAGCACCTTATTTGGGTAATTCGGATGGGAGACCTCTAACAGATGTGAAAAAAGGTTTCCTTATTGTTTATGAATCAAATATATTTTTTGTTATACTTTGATGATGTTTTCACATCAAACCCATACACACATGGCGCGACAAGCCGACGTTTCATGCTTACCATTGACCGCTATTTAATTTCGTCCAAAAGCTTGATAAGTTGCACAAAATTGTTGCGCCGATTCTTGGGTTCTTTTTCCAACACAAACAACATTATTATTATATTAAAATAGAACACAAATTTACATTTCATTCAGCCAGCAATGAACTCTGACCTAATATGCACTGTCTGTTGAAATAAAGTCATTCATGTTGTATGTCCTCAGATTAATTTGGTATTATATTTGCCAGCTATGATGTTTTTTTCTTTTTAAATTCAAAGGTCGGTTGCATCTGAACTATGTTGGCGATGTGGCGTATGGAAAATAAAAGAACACCGCGCTCTTTGTTTACTATTCTTTGTTTCGTTTGAAGCCAAAACCAATGGCGTAACAGGCGGGGCAGGGGGCAGTGGGGGAGGTTGCCCCCCTGATGACTTTGGACGGGGAAAAAATGCAAAGAAAATCATGCTAAATCAGCCGTTTTTTAGGCCCTGACCGGGAAAAAATTGCCTTTTGACCCCCTGAGAGGGAATATTTCCCAAGACTGGGAAATTTGCCCCCCCCAGAGCAGGCAGGCCCGTTACGCCACTGCCAAAAACCATTGGAAATATGAATTAAGCATAAACTCAAACTGGTTATAGCGGTCTCTTAGTACGCTCAACAAGTGTGTCTTAATGTTGAAAAAGTACTTCATACGATACATAATCCGAAGTGAACCGCGGATGTAACTTCCTCGTATTATATTACTATGCGGTCACCCGGCTTTCGCAATAACCTTGTTTTTGTTGTGCCCCCCACCGATCAGGACACACACGCAGACGTAAGAGTATATTTGTAATTATATTCTATTTTATATTATGATTATAGTATTATTATTATTGTTATTGTTGTTGTTATTATTATTTTGGATACCATGCAGCGAGTGGGATGGGAGACAGTATTCGATATCAATGGCAGCACATAACAGGAGTAATGCCTGATATTGGACACAAGAGGCAGGCCCATTTATCCATGCGTGACTAGACACGCAGCTACTGCCCCAAAGAATCTGGCCATAGAAATGTATTCCCAGGATGATTCAGTAACTGTTAAGTACACTTCTCGTGCTAGCGTTTTTTGTGTTATCTATTGTTTTCCGTGGCGTTATCTACTACGAATCGGACTCGAGGAGGCTACTGGGGTGTTATTTTTAATACCAGCTCTAGAGCTTGTTATTTGTTAATAAAATGCACACTCGGAAGGGGGTACAATGAACGAGCGGGGGTCACGGTGATAGTTCTAGAAATACAATGTCCTGACAATTAGATATAGCGGCGCGATCTGTATATATACTGATTGCAAACTAAGATACAAATTCTATGGTGTCACACTATAGAATTTGTGATGTAGAATTATAGAGCGGTGTTTTATGGCTTACTGTAAAGGAACTTTCAAATTGATTCTCTTTACATGAAACATTTTCTCATAAATGAACATGACACAAGTTTTCTTTTACAGCAGCAAATATATGATATAATTCAGATATTCAGATTTTATTTTTCTACTGTAATTTCTTAAAATTGGTATGCAGAACGGCCAATTCCTTAAGGGTTAATTGCAAGAAACAAAAAATGAAACACAAACAAACAGAACCCTACCAAAAAAATGTTATGGTGATCTGACCAAACATGTTGAATATAGAGGTTCCTCACCCTCCCCCCCCCCAAAAAAAACGGTACTAAGTCAGTAAACCTCTTGAGATCACAATTGCAGAAGCTCCCCATACTACGCCGTCATTTCCATTGGAAATCAAAAAATGTGTTTCCACCAAATGTCGACAATTCACCCGATACACATAAAGATATTTAGAAATATACTACTTCAGCGTAGGTTTAGGGATGACTAGGGTTAATAGTCTTTATCCCGTATAGGCGGTGGTTGATTTCTTTCATTCAAATCCTACTCCAGGATAAACCCAAAAACCTCGTCATTCTTGCTTAGATTAAGAAAAGCACTGATAATCAAGCATCTAGTTACTGGAAGGTAATGGCCAGAGCAATTCAATATAACCCATTTGGTTTGGTTAACGTCGTCCAATGGATGTGACAAGACAAAAGTGTTTTTTTTTAAATGGTTAAGTTTAAATTGGCGGACAATATTTATATCAATCCCATTTTAGCATGTTTTAACAAAAAAGAAAAAAATGTTTTTAAAAATTTAACATGTTATTTAATATATACTTACTATAAGGCATTTTAAATATAATCAGTTCGCTATGATGGCGTTCGTGAAATAAAAAGTTTCACGCTGATGACTGGTTTAATACATCTCGCGGCAAAGCCTCGAGGTAAGTAAACCAAGTCACAACCGTTCAAAACTTGTATTTAACGAAAGCATCTAGCTCATTGATTATCTATATCAAACGGTTTTCGAAAATGTTGTTAGACAAGCTCCTCTTTTTAAAAATACAAATTACAAATAAAAACGTACAGGTGATGACCTACAATGTTTGGGTGTGAATTCTGTATCCAGTCTTCAATAGCTTTCGGATTTCAGTACCTTTCACTCCCGGGTAGGGTCTCCCACCTATAACATTTAGAATGAGAAAACTGTGTATCGATGACTGATGTCTTCTTTCAAAGTTAACCATTAATGAGTGAGTAATGTATGTCGTTTTCCAAATTTGAATTATGATCAGATTTAAGTGAGTATCATTTTTTTATAAAGTTTAAACCCCGAGGTTATTTCCTTCCTGATTTGTCATATCATTTATACTATTCATGGGCTTCTACAGGATGGCCGTCGTATCGGCATTGCTTTTTGTGCCTCTGAAAGAGCCGTGTTACTAGCTGAAGGTTTCCTGAGTATTTGGGCTTTTAAAAACCTAACTCCGCAGTTCTAATCGTTTCATGTTATTTGAAATTCTGAAAACGTGCAACCAGGTCCCATGGCGTCAGTATCTGATGACAGTTGCTTCACACTTTAGCCTTAGATCTTTAGTAATAAATCATATCTAGAATTAATTACAAATTGGTTGTATGTTGCCTAGGTCTACACACCAATGGCAATGTGATATTGCCACATGTTTTTACTAGTTTTACAATCTCCATCTCCCAAAACAATGCCACAAGACAAACGTCCGCTTCTATTGTGTGAACATCCACAATACACCGACTCATAAGCCATCCATCGTATTGGTAAGAGTACCTGTAATATTATAAAATGATTACACTAATGATATAAATACAATAAAATAAATAAATGCTAATAAATTGAATATATCAATCTAATAGATTATAATGATTGAAATCAAACTGACACAATTGCAGTTTGTGTCAGCTTGATTGTTAAAAATACTAATAATTTTGTGTGATTAATTATATGATTAACGTGAAGAAAATAAACCATTCCCACCTTATTGAGACGCTGGTACACCTGATTATCCATGACGTCACGAGCCAAACCAAAGTCAGATACTTTGCACACAAGGTGTTCATTTAGTAGAACATTACGAGCAGCGAGATCCCGATGAACGACCTAGAAGGAGGAATTGGTAATATAGTAGGGAAGTTGTTTCTTGACTTAAAGATAATGTTTTGTGGGGTGGCGCAGAAGCGGACATGAAGCCGTGTAAGTGGGAGTGGGTACAAGATGAGATGTCTCCCTCCGGTGCGTAGCGGAATTCTAGCAATATTCGGTTTTCAAGACACGTTTTCTGATACAATTTCAAATTGCAAATTGGATCATAACAAAAATAATGCTATTTTGCAAAGGTTATGTTTTAAATGGATCAAAAATATTCTTAATTATTTGTTTTAACTCCAATACCGACTGGAAATTTTTATCCCCCTTTTTAGGTCCTAAAATAGTGCTGCTCCCCGTATTATCCAACCCCACCAGAGCATTTATGAACACACAATTACTTGTGATTAGGAACATATCTTTTAAATTTACCTTTTGTTCGGCCAAGAAAGCCATTCCATTGGCTACGTCACGGGCAAATGTGATTAATTGTGGCGGTGAAAAGCGTGTACTCCCACCAAATAGATTCCCATACGTGCTGTTGCCATCTATTTCTTTTTTGTTTACGCGGCCTTTGCGGAGCAGAGTTTTTAGATCTCCTTCTTCCATAAATTCCAATATCACGTACATCGGATCTATTATGCAAATTTATATATTGACAAAATATCACATCAGATTTGTTCAGTGCCATTGGATTTGTACTTTAAACACCCACTGAAAATTTGTGATGGGTCCTTTGACCACATTTTCCAACTGCCCTGTTGTTTTCTTGTATTGTGCCCCGTTTCAAAATTATTATATTTTTGAGAGAATACTGTATTATTTCTCACCAAATCAATGATTTTGTTTTAGTTCGTAAATTGTGTTAATCAATTGCAAGCAACTGAAGTGAATGCATTAATTTATACCTTTGTCCATACAGCCTCCCAACAGTTGGACGATATGAGCATTCTTCTGTTTGCGAAGTGCAATCATAAGTTGTTTCATAATCTCAAACTCCTTTAGTAGCTGTTCTTTTTCCTGATCACCAGCATTTTCTAGACACATCAAAAGGAAATAAGCTTAAAACTCGTATTCTCAAACGGTCATCAGTCCTCGTATACGTTATTTGTAGAATGTTGATTTGCAATATATTGAAACCTTACAAATATGTTTGTATAATAATTACCTTTTAGTGTCTTTACTGCTACCTTTGTCGTTGACTTTCCTTCAAACAATCCACTAGCTGTCGCCAACAAGACTTTACCAAATTCCCCATGGCCTAATTCTTTCACGATCGTCAGATTTTCACGAGGGAATATAAAATTTCTACTGCATACATTAGAATAGTCGTATGTGCTTTTATCTTCTAATGCTGTCAAATAAATAGATCAAAATAAAATTAAAACCCACCATAGAATACATTTCTAGTGGTTAAATCACCACAAATAGAAATAATGTTAATTGCTTATAATGGTACCATAGCTGAAGATAGAAAAATAAGGATTACAGTAATCATAAAAATGAAACTCGTTCATCAAATATGGATTTTCATAATCATAGAGAAGAAGGAAAAGAGTGCTGCTCACGATTTGAGATCTCTAATGCTGTATTTTGCCGTCCTTGTTCTTCAACATGTTCATACATTTCAATTTTACCGCTATCTTGATGGTCGCTGAAATAATATCAAAGTTAACAGTTCATTAAAATCTCTTGACTATGCTTTTGTAGTTAATGAGAATATCCGATTAAAAGGATTTTATTATTTTTTTGTTTATTTATTTACATCTGTATGTATAGCAACACCTGTATACTCTCTAACTTTTTTAGATTAAAATTTAATCTAATTGGATTGCTATCAGGGACAAATCAAAGATTGGATTAAACAAATAAATGAAAATAAACTGAAATATAAATCTAATAGATTAAAAATAGTAATCAAATTTGTCCTCCATTTTAATCTAAGAAATTTAGAAAGTACACCTGTGCAAAGAAAATCCCCCACTGATGCATGATGTCGGTAAATATATGTTGTATCCTCAGATAAACTCATCCCTCTTAAGGTTAGTTGATTGGGTCATTATGCATGTGCTAACAAGGTTGCCGGTTCGAATCCGACCAGATGCACTGTTCTCTGAAAGCTTAATGTGTGCCGGCCGGTTTGGGGAAAGAGTAAAATAATTGTTCATCCCTGTCCTTTCACTAATAATAATAAAAGCAACGTGACTCGTGTATAAATGTACTATATCGTTCTGGTACCTTTCGTTAAGAAAAGCGACGAACATCCTTCGAACTTAAAGGTGCAACGAGAGATTTGGGAGCATCCATATTGTGTCATATGTTGTAAATTCACATATATAGATAAGACCGCCAATAGATTTCGTACTTTGTATTTGGCTACAGAAATTTCTAGTGTGATGCAGGAACCTGCTTTGTTGGACTATAATTCATCCAGATCCAGATCCAGAAATACTTTGAAATTCAAAACAAGAGGCGATTTTCATTTGCTTGATTTCAATATAAACCACAGGCTGAATTTAGTATTTTCTCCTATAGTAGATTAGAAATTTCACAATTTTTGTACCAAAGAAATAATTCCCAGCTTAATCCTGTCACATGCGGATATTTTCGATAGAAAGCTTTAAATCAGAATTTTTACATTTTTATGGTCGCCTGTTTTGTGAAATCACTCGTTGCACCTTTTTAAAGGTGCATACCTTTTTTTTAATTCAATGCTTGGATGTCAACCTGCACCTGTGGCTTAGACGAACTTTTTCATTTATATTACGCCGGGGAAAGGGTGTTATTCAAATTGAATTTAAGGTTATTTAGGGGTCAGTGAGCGAAAATGTACTTCGCAATAGATATTAACAATACGGATTTGGGGCATTTTCATAGAAATCAAGTAGGATTAAGTAATGTAAAACTTTAAAAGGTAAAAGGCCGACTCAGAGATTTCCGAAATGTATTTTTTTGTATAAAAATAGTGATCGAAAACCTAAAGCATATTCACCTAAATGCCCTAATTCCAAAGTTAGAGATGAATCGATTTTTCCATTTTCATGCAGTCAACATTATACAGTATAACAGTGTCATAGGATACCATGTATAACAAAAAATTCCGAATCCAAAAAAGAAGAAATTTTATAACAAAGTTGTGACTTTCTATCTGAAGGACTTCGATTCAGCTTAGTTGATTTCACACAATAATTAGAATATGGACAATCATTATGTATATGCCAACAACACGATTTGTTTGAAAATTGAGTGCGCCCTCATGGGGAAACCTCTGGGTCAGACTTCTGGTCACAAATATTACACAAGTAAATTAATGACAATGTTTAACCAAAACGTTTCATGCTCAAAGAAAACAAAATTTGATTCGCTAACCAATGTTACTTACCTAAGTTTACTGATAATTGCTTCTTCTGATTAATCTGTAAAGTCATGGTAAAGAGTAAGGGGAAGTATATTAAATTGGGATATGGACAAAAAAGTAACAACGTAATAGGGTATGTTATAATCAACGTCGACATTGCTCTAATTAGTATTGCGTGAGAGGACTAACGTGTACCAGTCCCCCGTAGAGAAAGGGTTGTAAAAACGAAACTAAATCTAAATATCTCCGGAAAGCTACGTGGGTTCTATGGATGTTTTTTGTATAAGAGGGTCAGTTACTTTGTTTGCTTTGAAATTAGTATCGTAATTGGATCTGAACCTATGGAACCCTTACAATCTGGGTAAAAAGTGTTGGAACATTAAGCAATAAATGTTAAAAAATATGTGTTATTTTTTTACAGCGGGGCTGTTTTTTTTTGGACTGATGCATGGTTTAATGAAGGAGGAATCTGGTCCCTAGAACCTACCCTTCCCCACCACTATCAATCAATGTTGGAGAAGTGACAAGGATGGTGAGTACATGAGGTGGCTCAACATGGAACAGGGGAGAGAGGAGAGGGAATTGAAACAGACGGCATTATGTTTTGAACCATTTTTCCGTATGTAGGGTTTTTTTAAAAACATTTTATCTATTGTCCGCGGTGCTCGCAGACACGAAAGTGAACAAGCGAGCGCTACGGTCACATCTATTTTTCCTTTTCGATATTTTTTCAAGTCTTGAGAATTTCTAAACACTGGTTTCACTTGCGCCAGCATTCTTTTTTATTTAGAATCGGACTAACTACTTTCCGGGCCGCCGTATGCAAGGGCAGGGTATGGAACTTAACTTTCCCTGGACTTTTAGCCCGATTCAATGGTTTCATTGTTTTAAGCGCAGTAAAGGAAGCTGAAACCATTAGCTAAACAGATAGGAAGA
This sequence comes from Ophioderma brevispina, assembly GCA_023653785.1. Classification (NCBI taxonomy): domain Eukaryota; kingdom Metazoa; phylum Echinodermata; class Ophiuroidea; order Amphilepidida; family Ophiodermatidae; genus Ophioderma; species Ophioderma brevispina. The sequence goes on along the minus strand of JAMKCH010070777.1, from coordinate 28,668 downwards.
CATAGGCAAGGTCTGGCTGGAACCTGCCTTTGATTTTAGACAAAAACGTTCCTCACCTGGAGGCTGGTTTTTCAAAAAACTGTAACCCCGGGGATAGCCGTCGGTAGCCCACAAAATTGTGGCTGGCTGCATGTCACCACAGCCACTATTTATCGCTAAAATGCTGGTGTTGAGAGGCCCAGAAAAATTGCATAGCACGGGTCCTGGATTGTTGTTAATCGAAATTAAATAACCACACAGCTTGTAGTGGGTTTTTAGCAGACAGTTGTGCAGATACTAACCTCGCGTCTTCTTGATCTCAGAACCAGCGCTACTAAGACAATTACAATAACTGCAACGAAGATCACTCCAAAAATCGTCCCTGCTATAAGGACCGCTATTTCGCTTAATAGGCTGTTGAGGAATCTCTACAAAAAAATTACAGTGGAAAGAACTACAGTTGAATGTAGGCGCGCGTTTCGAAGAAAATGAATAGCACGGTAGGAATTATCTGGTGGCCTTTTGTCAAGTGTTATGATTGTACAGATACAGAAATAACGGACAGTCCGCAACGTAGCGGTCTGTAATTAATGGCGGAAGATATCATCACAAAAGTGATTAAAATATGATCTAAAAATTGCAATTAAACTTAGAAATTGAGTCAACTTCTTTGTTTTTTATTTCTATAATAATAATAAAATTAAAAAACAGAAAAAAATTGGAAAAGCATATAATGATAAAAAAATAAAAATATAATCCAATTAAAAGATGGTATTAACTTATTTCCTCTAATTGAAGGGATTACAAAAAATCATTATCTACAGTGGTTGTGACCAATGAATTTTAGTATATAGTTGTAGCTGTTCAAGGTTCATAAGGTGGAAAACAATTTAGGTGGTCAAGATTGGCAACCATTTAGGTTGGTCCGATTGTGAAACTAATCTTCAAATCGTTGTCTAGTTTATATCATAACAGAAAAATGTATATTTATACTCCCTGTTTGACACTTCCACATGTAACTTAGAGGGTAAAGATGAGTGGTCCCCATAGACCCTTTGTACCCTTGTTACTAGTTGTCCTATAATTTTGTAATTAAAAGAGAAGTGAAGCCATCTGTTTTCGAAATAGTATGCAACTAAAAGGAGATTTTGGACCATTTTGAAAGGAAATTGGAGCATTATGAAAATTGTATTCCTGTATGATCGTAATGTCAATTTTACAAGGAATAGACGAGTACCTACAGATTTGAAAACAAAGTTAAGCATTAAAAAATAACAACAGTAATTCAAAAGTTGTTTCTTTATCCGTTCATTGGTGAACATGTAATACATCCCCTTTGAACAATGGCAGATTCAGAGTCAGATATGGCACAGTAATAAGCGCCATGATAAGAATTATTAAAAATATTACAGGAGTAGAATGAGAAAGAAAATCAGCTTTGTTAATTAGATTTGGAAACATCTTGCGGGCTTTGAAACACCTTTTTGCCTTAACTGAAAGAGAGATACCGTTAATTAGGCTCAGTTGGTTTGTGTCCAAAAATATCTCGTTACGAAGTAATTCCTTCGAACTGCGTTTATTTGTCCTCAACAATCTTCTCCATAATGTATTCATCAAACATTCCAGTATATTCTCCAGGTTGCGAACGTATCTTTCAATGGCTTGGAGCTGGAAACACTTGTTATTCTCATCATTGGAATACCTCTACAGGCACAGTATTTATTAGAATCGCTATTGAAGTACATCTTGATACCTGATAAATCATCAAAACGCTAAAAGTACAGTCGAAAATCAGCTAAATATTGGTTTCCAAATGAAATAGGAGGATTGTTATCCATATGCCCCCAAAAATATTACAAATGTGGAATGTATTTCAGTTTAATATTACTATTTAAATATGAGTAGTTTTTTTCTAAAAAGTCATAAAAGAGACACCCGTGGATGGAATATGGAGCGAACATTATTATATTTTTACGACCTTAGTAACTCTTATGTACATTTCTTCATTAAATTTTCAAAATGATAAATTACTAATGGAATTCATCATTGGGAAAATGTGTTATTATACATACTAGATTCTCCGGACTCAAGCTGAAAACAAGAGGAAGAAAGAGGAGAAAAACATCGAGATGTACTTGTTGTGCAGATGATTTACTTGAATAAGGATTATTCGTATCTATTGCAAAAAACTGAAATCATAAAGAAGTACAAACAAACAAACAAGTTTTTTTTTTTTTTTTTTTTTTTTAAATTTAATCGTTGTGGGGAGGTTTGCGATTGCAAGCCAATGTATGACTCACACAAAGCCTGAAACCGGTTGCTAGTCATGTTTGATGATAGTTTGAAAAATAGTTCCATATTTGATTTAAAATGGTTAATTAATGTTTTTGAGAGAGTAAACTGTAGAAATGTTTAAAACATTACAAAGGTGAATTATATAATCACTAATTACTGACTTAATTTATGCTAATCTGCAGCAATTACTGTACTTAAGAAAAACAATTATTTGTAATTTCTTGAAATGTCAAAAACATCAATAACTTTTTTAATCCTGGCAACAAGACGCAACACTTTGGTACTTCGCGCGGCCAATTTCCAAAGCATTTTTCATTTGACCCCTGTATTTATGAATTACCTCACCCCCTCCCTCTCTCTGGGATTCCGCCCACACTTTTACGAGGAGCACCCTCGCTAAATGGTTAGAAACCTTCATAGCAGACAAATCCACTGAGGAAATGATTGCTCTGTCTCCCCGTCACGAAAAATTGCTCAAATCACCCAACATAATTATATTTTTCATGTTTTCGTTTGAAAACCATTAATATGATGTACACGTGTCATGGGTCCATACATATTCCAGCCCAAACAATGGCGAAACAAACACAGTCTGTATGCATTCAGTGCTTTTGGGGGTCATGATTCACTATTCCCAGAGGAATAAAATACTATGTTAACGCCGGCACTGCGCACATTTTCACACAATATGAATTTTTAATTGCTCTCAATGTTAGTCTAGGCCATTGGAAGAATAGAGATACATTTTACAAATACAAATAACATACTCCAAAACAGATAGGGACGTTAATAAGAGGCTACAAGACATCCGGTGATTTGTAGGCTAAATTTAAACAAATGTGTATATTACATGGATATCATAGACTCGTACTCATTGATATTAAAACCACAAAGGTCACAGACCGGTCAAACCGGGTACATGCCGTGGGAGACATGCATACGGCGTGTGTTTTCTTGTGTTAAACGCAATTTCCGTCGTCTGCTGAATTAATATCGCCGGCGACATTAATTATAAAATCGTTCTGTTTCCCATAAGGACGCTGATTTGGTCTTAATCATTTCAGGTGAGAGCTAATGTATATAACAGCTTTACAACCATGCAAAAATATCGATTTTGAAAAATCTTGAGGGCGCACTATTTTTCAAATGTGCCAGTGTCTCTTTAAGCCACGCCCCTTGTGAAGAAGACAACTGCTCTCCGACAGCTCTAATCTGTGAGTCAAATCATGCCTGGCTTGTACACCTCAAAGATAAATGTATCTGTACATCTTTAACGAGAATTAATGCTTGTTATTTCTTACGTTTAGTGATTGCAGGGTCTCCTACTTCAAATCCACCATTTACACCAATTCTGTTGCCACTGGAAACAGTTACAAAATACACCTCACCAGCAGCAAGTCCACTTATCACACTGAGGTATGTGTCCATATTTACCATTTCTGTGATATTGTTAGAAAGAATCTTTGTTTCATCATTGACGTGCCGATAATAAACGAGAAACCATTGTGTCACTCCGCCATTATGACCCCGTTTCCATTGAACTGTAAGAGAATCTTCTGTTGTCTCTTCATCTAGGACCTTGATATCCTTTGGTATATCTGGTATTGCTAGGAATAAAATTCAAATCAATAAAACTTAGCATTATATTATATACGTGCGTTTATCAGTTTCTACCCCTTTATTTCATCAGTACAGGTTAAGTTCATCATCATGAGCTATTTCAGTTTATTGCAGGGCAAAATCTCATCATGCTCCCATGATGGATTAAGGCGTATCCTTCCAGTCCAGAAAAAACGGGGGTTTTTGCGCAAAAAATTAGGGTTTTTTAACCAAAATGAGTTCATTTTGTACTGTTTCGCCCCCCCCCCCATTAGTGAAGTAGATAAGTCATAATTTTCACCAAGATCGTGCACTTCTGGACAAAAGCATGAAACTTTGGCACAAACCTTCCTTGGGGTATGTAAAGCCATTTCAGAAGGGGTGCCCAAAAATTCGACCACAATAATGACGTCATAGGCCACGCCCCTCTTTTATACAAATTTCGTAGTAATGTTAAAATCATTACTTTCAATAATCATATCAAGTTTGGTATCAAATTAAAGCTTGAGACATGTAGAGTGCTAAAATTATCTAAATATTTGAATATTTTGTAAGCAGAGGTCAGTTTGGGGTCATTAAAGGCCATACGATACCATTGGTCAGTATTGTGGCTGATAACCGTAGTTAAGACTTGGTGTCAAAGTGTCAAAATCAAAATGTGATAATAATGTCCATAACCATGCCCAGTGTATTATTAGTATGGCACACAGTAATCATAGCTTGAGGTTTCATGTATAAATTACCATTTAAATTATACAATTAATATTCACTTGCGATTATTTTCAGGTTATTGATAGGCCAGTCAAAGTAGGAAAACATAATGACTAATAACTAATTGCAAAATATCTATTTCTCCGGAATTGTATTGGGAAAACCTTTAAGAACAAGGTATCAAAAGTTTACCAAAATTAAAGTAGTAGAATATGTATGAGGGCAAGGTTTATACAGGGTCAAAATATTGAAATGGTCAAAATGAGCCGAAAAGTATGTTCATCGCCTTTCAATAATTAGAAAGGTATAGTTTCCTTATCTGGAAGTAGTACTTTAATTGTTACGAGGCAAAATAGGTTCAAGGTCACAATGGGGTAACATTTTAGATTTATCCGTTTCTTATAAACATTACTGGTGTACTGGTATAGGAGCCCAACATATACTGGTGCACCATATATGATATTTTGTTGCATAATTGGACAAATTTTACCCAGGATGACCTTGAACTGTTATGTGCCTATTGTAATAAAACTATAGATCACAGATACTGTCGAACTATAATAAAATAAAATAAAAACACTTTACAAATGAATAAATAAATATTAAAATAAATAAATTTAAAAAAATAACATTTTCTGATGTTACATCAAAGAAAATGCATTTACCCGCAGCAGAGGAATATGGTCGCCTTGGCTCGCCATAGCTTTCCCAGCGCTTTTTTCCTCTTTTCAAATGCTCACTCACCCGGCGCTTCTGTTCTTTGTTATGCATAGCGTTCTTGGTAACCAATCTTCGCATCGTTAGAAACCAATCGGGTGTCCTCTTGAGCCGGCTTTTGTATCTTACACTCGTCATTGGGCTTCTGTCAGCGTAGATGTAAGAGGTGTGGTTGATATTGCAGGAAACTTACAGTTCAGCAGTGCTGACAAGAGCCCCTAAATTATTGCTTTCAGGGCCTTCAGAAGGCACTATAGTCGCACTTTAAGTGTGACATTGCGTCGCTGGCAATTGTCAATGAGCCCAATGCCTACCTTATAAAGTTGCTGTCAGGGCCCCTTTTCCTTAAAGCCGATCAGAGATTCGAAATATAATTATTTTGTGTAGAAATTTAACAGAGTCATTCTAGAAAATTAAAGATAGTACTTAAAATGCTCATTCCCAAAGTTAGTGAAATGATGAAGCGGTTTTTGCCGTGTTCAGTCAGTAAACATTTATGGCACCAGTATAGGCCGAGGAATACCGTGGTTAGCAAAAAATTCCGGATCGGAATTTTAGAGCCAAAGTGGTGGTTTTTCATGAAAGACTTCGAGTGTGATGAGTTATTCACACCAATGTTAGTATATTGACAAGCATATGGTTAATGTAAAAAAACGCTTGTTTGCCAAATTGATGGTGCGCCCTCATAGGTATAAATCTCCGGTCAGCCTTTTTAAATCCCTCACTGAAAATATTTTAATGATGAACGTGTTCTTAGTATGCTATGTAAATTCAGAAAAATAATCGGTCATTGCCGAATGCAGAGGCGTGGGGGTATAATGTATTCTTAAAAGAAACTTTATTGGCATCACAAGTCACGTCTGTTTAAACTGGACAATCTCTGCTCTTGTGCTCAGTTTATTTTAAGGTAGAAACAATTCAGGGTAACACTTTCAGTTTGAAAAGTGTTGGTAAGAGCACTCATTAATGACTTGTAAAAGCAACTAGGTCAGACTTCCTTTAATAGTCGTCGTTTTAATGTGTAATGACAAAAGCATTCAGTGTCAGTGTCAATTTACATTTGGTTTTCTGAATTTGATTCACCAATGCAGGGAAATATAAGCTTACAGTTTAGAATAATTGGATTTTTGTGTAAAACTTTCTTGCTTCAATGCGAGTCGGGGTCCGTTCGCGAGCCTCAGTCGTGAATCTTCGTGCATACTATGTCATGCCTGATGACTTATCCGAAAGCACTGTCACTAGTATAAAAAGTCTATATGTAGGTTTCATACGCATGAGTTAGTGTGCACGTGGGGTGCGTATGGTTTCGCGAGCGGGCCCTCCTGGTCACTATTGTGTAGTAGTAATATCTGCCATACATTTACGTACCAAAGCTTGTAATTGTTTACCCACTGGAAATATTTAGTCCTTGCTTTTTATTTTAGATCCATGCTTGGTGACGTTTAAAATACATTCAAATGAAGGTTTTGTTTACCACAAGTGTGTTTGTAACATCAAAGTGTTATTTGGTTAATTGGCTTTAGTAGCCTTTTCCGGTGGAATTTTCCAGAAAAAATTGGAATATTTTGCAAGTTGTATCTCTTAATTTGGGCTAGTTTCAGTAACCCTGAACACGTTAACAAGGCATGAGATGTCAAAACGGCCTTCGCGATGTTGGAGCGTTAATAACTGCATTTTTTGGGGGGCCTTCTATTAAAAAAGGCTTTGGTTAAATTTGCATGTTAATTAATTTTTAATTTTTTAGTTTTTTGATTTTTTAATTGATTAATTAATTGGCACACATGTACATTTGTATCGTTCGTCCTTACACACATACATCATACATACATGCAATAAGTTGCCGGGAGGTTCAGAGCGCCACCTTATCGATCTCCACTAGGTTCGGCAAAAATGGTCTCACCATGGCTTTCGGTAGTATTTGTGGTTGGTGGTCAAAGCTTCATGTACAGAAACATTTTACATATTTGGGCAATCCAAAAAAAACGTGTTAAAAGAATCTTTAAACAAAATGTTTGCCCTGTACTTTTCAGGAAAATTATGGGATTGGACGTGGGTCCCTCCCTGTTTGATTGAAGTTTCCTTTCTACACGTGTTTACTCATTTCTTTTGTATTCTTTAAAGGGACAGGTATCATAATTTTTGTCTAGTTATTGTCTTTTCATTTCTATTGAATAGTATGAACCCCATCCAGTAATGCGCCGACCGAAATATCACTTCGGTATGATGTGTGAACTAAACGAAATGTTGAATCACATTGGGTTTGCCGTAAATGGGCGCCAATTTCATCTTACCATTAAGAATTAGAAATTATTAGTGCCTGGATTTCTTAGCTGGTTTTTAAAAGGCCCGTGACAGCCAAACGTCCTGCTGGTACTTTGCGTTTTTAGAATTTTCGGCGGAAATTAAATCAGATATAACGGGATTTGGGGTTATTGCTTGAATTTCCCATTATACTTTTCCAGTCCTATGAGAATTGGGTAAGCAGCTTTTCAGATAGCGGAAATCAGAAGGCATTGGAAATTTATTCGCTTTGCTCTGTACGGTGGGGGGGCAAGGGGGGGGGGGGGAGGGGGGGTGGGTTAGCAACGTTTCCGGCTCGTAAACTTGTGTGGCGAATGTGTTACCAATTTTACTCCAAATTTATACTAAATTTAATTGATTTTGACAGCCATAATGAAGCCATGATGTAATTTTATGTTATGCATGATATTCGTTCAATTGGATATGTTGTCTAAATAGTATTATGCAGCTGACGCTCTGTTATTCATGATTTCCCATTGTTTCCCGTGGGTTAACTTATTTCAAAAAAATTATATAATGTCAATATTGTATTGCCTTTAACATGTACATGTAGATTTTGTCATATTAATCTATTGTATGACAGGCCGGAGGAATGTTAATATAAAGATGTGGCAACAAGCTTATGTAATTCTATTATGGTGTGTTGATTTGCAGATAGATCATTGCAGAGATGACCGGAGAAAATTATTTTCTGGTTATGTATTTTGGTTTTGGCATAACGTTATTTATTAGGTATAGGTAAATGTGGAGGAAACATTTTTTCTTTGCCACTTAAAACGTAGGAGAATACCAGTGTTTTTTAGAAATTGCCAGGTCTAGGCCTCACACCTGTCATTACCTTGACCCATCGGTAGTAGTAATGCAAAATAAACGTGCCCGCTGACCCGTGAGGCACTAAATGGCACGATTTGTTTGTTCTTAGTATCATATTCTTCTGTCCAAGGGTAATAACATTTTCTATGGTAATCAAGAAAATGGAATTACCGAGCAGAGGATATGGTCGATTTGGCTCGCCATAGTTTCCCAGCTGCTTTCTCTTTTCAAATGCTCACTCACCCGGCGCTTCTGCTCTTTGTTATGCATAGCGTTATTGGTAACAAATCTTCGCATCGTTAGCAAACCATAGGGGTTGTCCGCTTGAGCGGCTTGTATATCTCATCTTACAATCGTCCATTAGGCTTTCTGTCCGCGTAGATGTAAGAGGTGAGGTTGATATTGCAGAAAATTCTCCCACCCCCCACACCCTCACGTTTTGCAGGTCTCAGAAGTCTGCTCTTGGTGGGCGAATGTGTTACCATTTTACTCAAATATACTTCCATTTCACCTTGATTTTGGACAGCATATGATGGCCTGAGTTATTTTAGTGTTAATGCATTATATTAGTCAATTCTAATGTGCTAAATATGTAATTATGCGTGATGTCTATCATAATGATTCCAATTTTCCAGTGTGAGTACCTTATTTCACATTATTATAATGTCATATTGTATTTGCCTCTATACATGTACATGTAGATTTGTACAATAATTCTATGTATGGCAAGCAGGAATGTAGACCATGTGGCAACAAGCTTAGGTAATTCTATTATGTCGTGTTGATTTGCCGATTAGATGTCATTTGCAGAGAGAGATGACGGAGAAAATTCTTTTTCTGGTTTCTGTATTTTGGGTTTGGCCTTCCAGATAATGAATTAGGTATAGGTAATGTGGAGGAAACATTTTTTCTCTCTGCCCAATTTCAAAACTTAGGGAATCCCACAGTGATTTAGAAATTTGCCAGTCCTCTCCTAACCTGTCATTACCTTTGACGATGGGTAGTTATGCAAATAAACGTGCTACGCTTGACAGTGAGGCACAAATGGCACGATTTTGTCATATTCTCATATTCTTCTGTCCAAGGGTAAATAATAACATTTTTAAAGTTAATAGTTTGAGTTCCACATCAAATCGTATTGATACAGATGGAGTTTTGGGTAAAGGTAGTCAATCAAAATAACAAACATATATAATTATATCAAGTAAAAAAAAAATAATAGAATCATACATAAAAGACTACACAAGATGATGGTCAAGAAGAAAGGTCAATCCACTGGACGTTCCTGACCAAAAAATGCTTGTATTATTTGTTCAAAATTCTGGAAATTTGCATTAATGAACACACTAACGTTGGATACAAGATACCCATATATTGGGTAGGATTTCTGTGAGGGACCTTGTAACAATTGAGCCTAAATACCATTTGACCTGACACTTTGATCAAACACTACAGAAGTCCCAACAAACTACATCCTGTCTAAAAAAAATGGTACAATCAGAAAAAAATTGGTTAAATATGAAATTTCAAACTAGTCATTCTTACTGATATAAATTAAGAACAAGACCAGGCTTTTCCAAATGGTGTTTTTTCATCTCATTTGCTTTTGTCAATCCAGAGATATATCAATTTAGTGCGATATACAAAATAGTTTTGGGCACTTTTATGCTGGCAGGTTTGGTTCGCCCACTATGCCATGCTGTCTTGAAGCTCACAAAGTTGCAACTTGACAAAAAGAACAAAACACAGATTAAATTTTAGTAAACAAAGAAGTCATTTTTATCGACACAAGTTTTAATAGTCCAACATACTCAGTTCATTATAAAAATCTGCCTTTCATAAATAACAAACATACAAATTTTATTGCACGTCAATGAAATGGAGGCTTTGAATTTATTACAAGATTGGTATCTGTGAAAATCATGCCATAAGGAATGTAAATGCAACCAAATAAACACTCCAAATCAAAGAATGGTTTAAAATATTGCACTATCTTTGTACATTACTAATTGTTAAGGTCATAAAAATTTGAATTTGGAAGGCAAAGTATCAAAGTGGTGGTAGGAATTTGCATTTTTTAAGATACGTCAAGACCATAGAAACTCTCTCCTCCAGGTTCTGTACGCCGCTGTACGCTCATGTTTCTCTTCTGACACCAACAGTATGTCGAATGTTTTATTCACTTAATCTTAAAAGCCAGAACTTGCTGATCTCACTTCCACCATTACGTATCTTTTAGATTTTCTTTATGAAGTTAACCCTTTTAAAGAATTTATATCTGTTCAATATTTTCACTAATTCGTTCACCGTTTTCACTCAACCAGAAATGGCACAAAGTCGAATTTTGAGTTCCGCAGTAAACTGGTGTTATCTCTCGGTTGAAATAAGCAATTGGAGATGAAACAACAAAACCTGGAAGTAGCCTGGTCTTTTCTCTTGAATGTGGTATACAAAACACTTACTTAGTGAGATAATATTGAAAAATCGGTTTTTGATTGTACCATTTTTTTTAGACAGGCTGTAGTTCACAGAATACCGTCATTAAAACAGGATAATACTTGAAGCACAGGCATTTCTTTCCTATGTTCAAAACTGTAGAAATCACGTCCAGGAACTCTGCACATAATGAATGAAATCTCTTAAAGAAACAGACAAAACTGAACAAAACAAAAAACAATGAAAGAGCAAATTTTGAGAGTTTCCTTGGTAACTGTCAACAGCAGTACAGAACACACTGCTTGGCCTCCACATAGAAATGGCTCTGTGCTGTGGAACATGATTGGCAACATTCTTGGTGGATCTTGTTGGACAACACATCTTGTAAGAAGCCGGTATTGCCGTGTTTGAAACTTCTAATTCAATTCTGAAAGCTGGCACATGACAAGGACCTGGCGCAACCATCAAGTCTCAGCACTTTATACTTGGGCAAAGCTTGAACGGAATGCTTTGCAGCTCACACATACTTTTGATGGATCCTTTTTCTAGATTTGGAGACTGTAGATGTTGTAACCATGGTCAAGGCGGTCTAAATTATTTCACCACCGACCGGTGTAGTGCTACAGCCTTCATTGTCATTCGGAAATACAATTGAAAAGACGAGAGTATTGGGCTTTTGAGGAATGTAATACCGTATGTTACAAACTCTCAGTGCATAAAGGGACATCTTGAACAATGATGACAAGGAGCTCAACCTTCCAATACTGTGATATCATTTATTGATTTCATATATATAGTTCTTGATGTGATGTTGATGTGCACTCGCTATCACCAAGACTTTCGTTTTATACTACACAGAGTGCTGGGAAGCACTAGCAACCTGGTTCTTTGCCAGGAACCGTATGGATTTCAATTCCATGCATAAAATTGTTTCCTGAAAATATCAGAGGGGATTTTGAGACATTCTGCGTTATCAAAAAAGGCTATGATAAAGTTCTCCCGCATGTCCATCAAATTGCTCCAGCTCTTAGAGGCTCTGGTTGGACTGCTAGCTACTACTCAGGATGTTGACAACTCCTGAAATCTATTGTAGACCTTGCTACCTGAAATATCCAATGTAAGTAGAGAACTGCTGAAGTATGGCTGCAGGAAATTACCTTTATTGCTTAGTAAACTGCAAGTGGCTCGCCACTCGCCACAGGAGTGTTTGCTCTGGACTTTGTGTGGGACCCAGGACTTCTAATTATTCAGGTTTTTGAATTTTGGACAATTGTATTTGAAGTTTACTCTGACAGAAGTATTAGACCTGAAACTTTAAATTCCAATCAAATTCTTGGTTTGCATGACAAGTCATAAAAACACTCCCCCTTGTGGACGTACACACAAAAGTGTACTTTTTGAGTTACTCGTGTTTTAGTAACAGTCCCTTTTGCAAAACTTGTTTTGTTTTTTTAACAGATCTGTATACATCAGTGCGATTAAGCTGAAGAAAAAAAACAAAGATAAAAATTAAAGCTGTCATCTTTAGGGTTACATTTCCCAATGATAACCGTTGTGGACGTACGTTGCAGAAATGTTTCAATTTGTACATCCTCAACGACGAAATGCCATCATTTCTTAATGATGAACACAGATTCTTAAAAAGATAAACGTTTTAAATCAAAGAAGTTATTACTAACTTTCAAATTTGCAATTAAATAACATCAAAATGTAGTACGAGGTGCTTGATAGTTCCACTTTGGAAATGTACGGCAGCAGCATGTCACTTTTTGTAATATCCAACAAAATCTAATTTGCGAAATTGAATATGCCTATTTGTTCATGAAACTACATGGTATTTACCTTTGATATGAAACAAAAATCAAGTTATTTGGATGATTTTTATTTTTTACAATGTCAACATTTGTTTGACATAATTATGGAACTGTCCTTTATTGTATGCACGCCATGTGGTGGAATTTGATACCAAATTTGGTGAAATTTAATATCAAATGACCTCCAATGACCTTTAATGACCTATAATGACCCCAAATGCTAAGATACCCTACTAAAAGTATCTTTAAGACAATCTCTATGTTCCAGGCTTTAATTTGATTCCACACATGATAGGTTTCTGAGGAATTTCCATTTTGACATAGTTAAGCAATATGCAAAAAAGGGGCGGGGCATATGACGTCATTAATGAGGTCCGATTTTTGGGCACCCCTTCTAAGTTTGCTTTGTGCACCCCAAGGAATGTTTGTGCCAAGTTTCATGCTTTTGTCCAGAAGTGCACGATGTTTATGGTTATCTACTACACTACATGATGTTTCGCCCCTCCTATGATTTTACCCTGGCGCCGCCCCTGCCTTCCACGCTGGCCTAATGCAGATTGGAAGGGACCCTGGTACTTAAGGTGACGAGTGCAGGCGTAACGAAACTGATTGTCCCCATGATATAGTGTCCTAGTTACCATGTCAACATCATATACGGAATAAACCGCGACCTTGTATACAATGGAGAACACAATAGATAGGACACACAGCCACACGGACACTCAAGTTCATAATACCGGTGACAGACCATACATGATTTCCTGCTCTTCAAGAACAGCGTTTTGTAAATAGGGTATGACTAGTTACAGTTGGTAATACGTTAATGGTAACCCTAACTCTACACCGTAACCCTTAACTAATTCTTGAATCTTGAATCTTGAATGATAATCCACTTGCAGCTACTTAGAGCTAAACTTGGATGGTGCAGGTGATGTCACAACAGAGGGTGGGTGCAAAACTGAAGTGAAGGAGGATAAGCCTATCCAAACCAACTAAAGAGTCCGAAATGAGGGTGCACTATACATGGAGACATCTACAGGAGTCTGGAGCCTGGTGGAGGAAGCATTACCAGGATGGCAGGCATAGCAGCTTCCTTAAATGCGGCTACAGTTGGAGCTAAAACAGCAGTGGCTGGAAGATGATTCCACACACGGATTGAGCGAGGATAAAATGAAAACTTGTACGAGTCAATGGTCGCAAAGGGAACATTGTATTTGAGCTGGTGGTCATAGCATAAGAAGTAATTTGCAGGCTGGACACAAGGTGGAAAGGACATATTTACCAGGTTGTAATGTATCTTGAAGAACATAGTAGATTGAGCTAGGAGTCTGCGTGCATGAAGGGGGTTCCCATCCGATCTTACTGATGAGAGGAGTCACATGGGTAGTTCGCCGATAATCTGCATAGATGAAACGTGCGGCAGCACGTTGAACTTGCTCAAGGCTATCCACTCTAGATGTAGTATGAGGGTTCCATGCCTCAGATGCATATTCTAAACGTGGTCGAACTAAGGATTCATAGGCTCTTTTCTTGACTTCCTTCGTACATGGACCTAGAGTCCTTCGAAGAAGGCTGAGTGTTTGACTGGCTTTTTTGGTGACATTTGGCAGTGAGTATTCCAAGAGAGATCAGATGATAGTGTAACGCCAAGATAATCATGATGATTGGCTCTATCCAAAGCTTGTCCAAAGATGGTGTACTGGAAAAGGCTTGTGTTTCTCTTCTTGGTAATGCTGAGGATTGCACACTTTTTCACATTGAATTCCATCAACCAATCAGTGGACCAAGTTGAAAGTTTCTGGAGATCGTCTTGCAAGATGCTATGGTCTTCGGGTGTGTGAATTTCCCGATATACTATGCTGTCATCAGCAAATGAGCGTATTCTAGATGAGATGTTCTCTGGGATGTCATTAATGTAAAGAACAAAGAGTGCCGGGCCCAGCACAGATCCCTGGGGAACTCCAGAGGTAACATCAACCCTCGAGGAGTGCTGGCCATTGACTGTGACGCTTGCTTGCGGTTATGAAAGGAAGGCATGATCCAGTAAGTTGTAGGCCTCTGATGCCATAGAAGTGGAGTTAGAGAAATAGTGAACGAGTGTGAAAACTTTGCGAAAGCCTCACTGGAATCCAATAGTATAACATCACGGTCTTGACCACGGTGTTGCAAGAGTGTGGCCCAGTGTGAACGATTGTACTCAGTGAGTAACAGCGAAAGCGCTCACGGAATCCGTGTTGAGAATACCAAGATGATCTTGTGTTGCTAAGATGTTTTGATATGTGGATGAGAACAATATGCTCAAGCCCTTTGCAGCACAAGCAAGTGAGGGGATATCGGTCTGTTAATTTGCTGGTTCAGATTTAACACCTTTCTTGAAGATTGGTGAAACAAGCCCCTTCCTCACTCATCAGGAACATGACCAACATCCACCGACTGTTGATAGGAGAAAACTAAGGGGCCGGGCAAGTCATAGCAAAACTTCACACTTAACAATCTGGGTGGCAGCGAATCGGCCCATAGCTTTGACGGATGAGTTCACGTACGTTAGTAGTTGCTTTGCTACGCCGTCAGGATGAATGATTTTAAATTTGGGCACAAGGATAAGGAGGTAGGGTTTGACAGGGACGGAGCCAGTGGGTTGTTGGAGTAATCAGTGAGCACATTTTACTTTGTGTACGCAATGGTGGATGGAATACTTCATATTCTCTGTTTCATCAAGTTATGTAAAATAGAGACCAAAAAGGTCTTGGGCTTATCAGTGAGGCTTCCTCGACTACATTATCACGTAGCTTAAATGAGCTGTCTAATCTTTTAGTAAACATTATTTCCTGTACTCTCTGAAAACTTCTCCAATTCTGGAAGGATAATTTTGACTTTCTAGCTTTTGTGTAGTCTGTCACGCTTTCTCATCTGTCTCTTTATTTCAACAGTGGCCAGAAGGTTTCTACGACCTACTAACTCGAGATGGATATGTGAGTTATCAGATTGTGCAAGGTTATCATTTATGACTTTCAAGTTTGTATTCACAGGGTTTTGATGGGTTGCTGTCAGAATTGTGTTGGTTGAGAAGGACTGCCACTTCCTCCTCCAAATGTATCAGGATTTGCCTTCTTGAAATTATAATCTGTCTCGGAGGTTCGGGTGGATTTAGGAGTCAAATCAATGTTAAACCAAGACAAAATCATGATGGTTGAAATGCCTGATAGTAACATCAACACTATGACTAAGTTGTGGGCGCTAGTAACAACAAGATCTAAGATGCTGGATATAGGTATTGTCACTTTTCAACCAGTTGAGCGAAAAGAATTTTAATCAGGAAACTAAAAAACTGTTGTGGACTGATGCTGTCCTGCTATTTGTTGTCGCCCAGGAGGATGAAGCCAGTCTATGTCTGGAAGATTGTAGTCACCTTCTATGATTGAGTTAGGTAACTTTCTTTGTATTGACTCAGCAACTTTAGAAACTGATAATGGAAGAATGAAAGTTCGTCAATTCCTGAGATTTACATTATTTGTCTGAGGACTTCGTAACTTGCCAAGAAGAGAGGTTTTGGAAGTTGCACAAAGTGTAGATTGGCCCAATAATTTCCAATTTACATCCAGATCAGGGACATCAGACGAAACAAGAACATCTCTATACAGTAGCTATAAATAAACTGCACCTCCTTTGAATCTCGGTCTTCTAAAACACGGTGGTAATTGCTTGGGAAGTGAGAATATCGCTAGCACATTGGTACCATCATCTTACTCTCACCCACCCAATTTATGTGTCGGGGTTGTGTTGGGAATATAGCTTGAATGCTGGCTGCTGCTTTTCACTTTTGAAGCTATTACAGTTGATTACCATGGCTTTAAACTTGTACGTCTGTTTCTAGGGTGCGGGATTTGGCCATTACCGTATATCAGGTCGGGGTAGCGGTTTGACACGAGTAAGAGGTTGACACGTTTGACAGATCTTCATCATTGCGGAGTTAAACACTGAAAGGAGTTGGATTATTTAATGGCGGCTGTAGCAAATAATGAACTACTAAAATTGGGCAGCCGCACTTGAGCAGCATCCATGAAAAAGCTCTGAGATCCTATTACACAGTTTTCATAGTTAAATTCAGACATACCACAGCTTCAATATGGCACCCAAAAATCACAGCATCACAATTAGAGCAAAATCATTGTCAGTAAATTCATTGAAGACAGATGCCACAAGGTTCGTATCATGGGGGCATGGGTAACTTCTACTGGACCACTAAGCAGGATAACAATAAGCAAGTGGTGGATATTTCCTTGCATCAAATCTGAAAATGGCAGTTTGGCAAAGGAGTAGATTTTGTAGGGCTTTAAATGTAACATAACTATAAACCCTAAGCCGAGAGACGCAAACCCTGGTGAAAAAATTACCGCCACGCTAACTCTAATCCCAAAACCTAAACCGAATCCAGCATAACGTTGCCGACTCTACGTAACATGAAAAATATCGAGTCATGTCGTTTTGATCTTGGCGTTAGAGCTCACAGTCCAGTGATTCAGTGTTAAGTGACCGAAATCTATCCACACATTACATTATCTGAACGGTTATAAAAACACCTTTTATAACAAGTTGAGGATTGTGTGATATAATGATCTTGGCTTTTCTATAATATTTGAATTAAACTACAAGTCCAGAAACTGAAATAATAAATGATTTAGAGCCAATGCTGTTCATGCCCTGCATGTGTAGTTTTCCATAATCCACCTCTGGTATTATGTTAAGAGTCAGGGTACTTTCCCGCCGCGTACTTTCGATGCTTGGAACTTCAAGCCTAGCATGGTCTATTATTGTTCTGATCTGTTGAAAATTTACTTCAATTCTGGTCGTACCATGTCACATCTGGTAGGATTTACCAGTCAAAGCACCAGCAGAGAGGAGCATTGTGACCCTCCTACAGAAGATAATCGATTTGAATGAGATGTATTCGCCCGAATCTAGGGAGAAAATGATATGGTAAATGTTTGATTAAATCACAATTATATATAATTATGTTTTTTTTTCTCCGAATTGTTCGTTGTGTGCCTAATCATCATGCACCAGGGAAATATGTTCATGTTGAACGTTTGATCATTCACTCTAGATTAGAGTTAGACTACCATCCCAGCGCGGATCCAGGGAGGGGGCGGAAGGGGGGCGCGCCCACACGGTGGTAATTCGGCAAAATCTTGAAAAATCAGCCCTATTGGACCTTTTTTGGAAAAGTTTAGACTTTCAGCCCCCGGTAATTTTGATGTGTTTTTCAAATCCTGGAACCGCCCCTGCATCCAAATTATGACCCCGTAAGACGGAGTTATATCTAGCCGTCAAAATAGGCGGAAAGCAGCCCCTGATTGTATTTTCAATGCATGTTACGTGGTCTGAATGTGCCATCGAAATGGAACCCTGGTAGTGTAGCATCATTACCCATAAACTTAAATACAAAGTACGTACTGATTTACATATCCGCTAATACAACGTATCACTTTTACTTAGTAGAAGTCAAACTCACTAATGCGGCAGACAAGAATTTTTTATGCTTTACTTGTGCTTGTAACATCAGGAAAACCTACCAATCACAAACTAACATTGATATGATGAATTACTTTAATTCTATCAAAAATTAAAAAGAAAAAAATCTTCACAACTATTGCAAAGGGCTTTCAAGGTTATTACCCAAAATGCCTTACACTAATTACTCGGCACAGTAATAAGATAAGAAAGATCCTTTAAATGACGCTGAATATGTTTAATTTTATACACTTTGGTTAGGTACCCAAACTAACATAATGACAGTAACCACAATTTTCCACTCGTTGCAGTTTTATACTTACATTTAAAATTGATGTTCAACATTTTCGCTGATTCCATACTCCTGAAGTATGCATTTTAAAGTATGTTGACTGTCGTTTCTCGAAGGAATAAATAAAGTTGATAAAGCTTTCAACGTGAACCTGCTATTTGCATTCGCGGTGTTGTTTGCAGGACTTTGAGTGATATTGACTCATATTATTACATCAATCCTAGCCTGAGGCATAACCATTTTTGGCTTAACATTGAACTGCTGCCTGAACATTCTCTTGAGCTCGGTCTCCCAGACAAGGTGGAGTCAGAAGGGGGCGGGCACATATATCAAAGCACATTTACTTGTATCAAAGTCTTTGAAATGTTGTATTTTGTATGAGTTGATAAAAATATCATATACATAATTTACATATATGGAACGTCTGTTTGAGTTAATGCTGAAATCAATCAAATGTCAAGTTTCCCTAGATATTAAAATTTGACGACTTGGCTTTTATATGGTTATTTAAAATAAACATTATTTGATAAACTTTACATAGTCATGCATGTTGCGGAATCAAAACTGAATAATAAATGACATAATTTGCTGTTTTTGCCTACCCAATATCGGTGTCCTATGATGTAATGGGCCATTTAATATGATCGTAGTATGAAGCAAATTACAAGTAACGTGATAAACGATATGATCACGTGACGGTTCATCAAACTTGACCAATTTGGCGCTGATATCAGGGATGATGTTCGTTCTGACTGGCTTAGGATTAGGTTTGGATTAAGTAACGCTTTATGGTAAGCGTTAGATAAAGGTAACATTTCGACAAGCGGGTACGCCTTTTTACCATAACCATCCCAGCCACAAAACATAACTCTGTACGGGTTCTGGTTGCTCCACTAAACACATGTTGGTCACGTCAAAGTGTTTTCGATGTTGACTTATACTCCCCATCATCGTCAGCGTACTCGGTAGTCGACAAGCTCATCTCCTTCAGTCGGTGGTGTTGGTTCAGCAATACCACTAATTATTCTTCAGGACCAAGGTACCATTCAATTTGCGCAGCAGAGCAGGTTCTAGTGCAGACACTTCGATTGTAAGTGCAAGATTACTTCGTCTTCGACACGTACAAGCGAGCCATGTGGGATTAAACCCGTAGCTCCCCAGTATCAACCGTTTCACGTTTGACTCAGTGGATTGGCACTGTGTATGAAATTCAAAAAAATATCTTGGAGAGAGCAAAAAAATAGTTAATTGTGGACGCCTGCCGTAATGTGTCTACCAAATTGGTACGCAAGCGCCTGGCTCGTGGGTGCGCATCGCTTATGAATTCGGTGTGTTGTGTAGATAGAAATAAGATCACACGTACGCGAAGGTTGGATTGAAATAGAAAAATACAATTGTAGTTGTAGTGTCTTAAAGGATGACGAAGAGATTTCGAAATATATTATTTTGGTTGTAGAATTAAAAATAGCAATTAGAATAAAGGACTAGTAACCTAAAAAAGTGTTAATTCCAAAGTTAGAGATGAATCGACGTTTCATTGTCATGCAGTAAGCATTTAGTATAGTTAAAGTGCCATAGGTGCCGTGTATAACAAAATTTCCGGGGATCCCCGAAATTTTATAACAAAGTTGTTGTGATTTTTATTATGAAGGACTTCGAAGTGAGCTTAGTTATTTCACACAGTGATAGTATGTGGACAAGCATGTATTATATGCAAAAAAGCACGATTGTGAAAATGAGTGCGCCCTCATCGGGAAATCTCTGAGTCAGCCAGGGGGGGTAGAACATGCCAACCCCTAACAGCACAAGCAACAGCAAATTTAAACACGGCCTCAACTTCGGTGCTCGTTGTTTCAATACTTAACGGTAGGGAGGGGCGCTCTTACGCATCGAACGGTTTTCCGACAGACTGGACCTAAACACTCGGCTGGTCACGCATATTTAAATCTACTGACCGTTATGGACCTGTACACGATTTTGCAGCGGGGTTAATCCCTAACCCCGACGATTTGAAGTCAATAATTTTTTATTATGTATCATCATGTTACCTTAGATCTTTTGAACAAAGGTTTCGAGATGTTGTTTAATGTCACTTTGGGACCGAGACTGCGGATAGTTAAATGCACGTAGCAGTTCCCCAAATTGCCGTTTGGAAACCTACAATGCCCAAATCGAGATGATCGTGTCCTACCCCCCCCCCCCTGGAGTCAGCCTTTAAGTTATGGCTATTTGGATGATGTATTTAAGTATTCTCACAATTTGCGGTGTGCATGTTCTAGAGGATTGGCGTCCTCATATTTCACAAATCGCGTTTTTTGCCTTTGGTTGTTTTTACAGTAAAGGTACCTAAAATTATAACTGGTATCAAAAATTTCCAAGCTGATTAAACACTCAGTTTGTAAACTATTTTTGATTAATACAAAAATAAAACTACATTATTTTAATAAAATTAAGAACTATTAAATTCTACCTAAGGTTCTGAAAATTATCTTCCAGTGGGTCTATGGGGGAAATGTTAACGGTGTAACATTTGACACAATGTTACAACCGTTATGAATTCTGAAAAAAAGTATGCAGTGTATATGTAGAATTGCACCATGTAGTACCTAGAGGAAATGAGAGGGGGGGGCAATAGCGGTAGTGTGTAATCAATCTGAGGTTCAACAAAAGTTTTTGACCACAATGATTCAACGTGATGTTCAATTAACTGAAGCTCTCCTTTCTTAGAAAATAGAGCACTCACGGTGAGTTGTTTACCATTTTTAGGTGGGGTCCATGTAATCTTAGTTCAGTGATGAAACGGAACTTTCAAAAATCAGTTAATATATTCTTAGAATGAATACTGAAATGTTTCAATTTCATCCCAGAAAGTGAAACATTTAGAGCACAAATTATATTGTTATAAAAATAAAAAGGTGGTCACTAACACACACAAAAATCTTCACCTTTTTCTTCCTTACCTCTACCCGTAAATAGGTGAAAAGTTATATAAATCAGTATTCCCACATTCTTCAAAATTGTACAATGAATGTCTACCGGCATGACAGGTTCCCTTACTGGTCAAAGACCATTATACCACAAATGTTGTTCAATACTAATCACGAATAGTGATTAGTCCCATTACGAATCACGATATTGATTAGTATGTAGACAATATCGTGTTAAATAAGCGAAGCTCAATTTGCACAAGTCGATGTCTTCAAATAGAAAATCACAACTTAATAAAATGCAGATCCCGGAATGTTGTAAACATAGTATCATATTGTTCAGTCGAAATAAAGGATAACTACAGCAAAATGAACCATCAGACTCGTTTCAACCTTTGAAATGAGAGCGTTAGATCAAGAATGTTAGAGGGAGTGAGGGAGGGAGGGTTGTGGGGTTTGTGATACACCTTGCGGAAAATTTTATGAAATATCAGAAGCCCCAGAAGCGAGAACATACCTTTAAATCCAATTAACATTGGTAAAAATCACCAACGGATATCCGCTGGAAAAACAGTTGCTCGACATTGCAATACACTACCATGATCCCTCCACGCAGGTACCAATGATACAGAATGGGATTTCTGTCATAAGATGGCCAACAGGTTAGTTGAACCGTTAAGTGCCATGAGATGGTAGGACGATGGGTAGACCCAGCTGCTATGCACGTGACATCTCGTTGCTCCACCTACAACAATGGCCTTGGAGTTATTGGTGTATTCAACGGAAGACCAATATTTTAACTGAAGAAGGCAATATCTGCGGAAGAGGATAATGTGAAAAAACATATTTTAAATTAAAATGAACATAAAAAAAATAAAAAAAATAAAAAAAATTACTTATTATTTTAAAAGAAGAGGGATCAAGTCGAACACCGGTATGGAGTGATTACATGGAAGAAAAGTGAAAGCGGATTTCTGTGTTACTATGTTCGAGGAGGTCGATTTTTATAATCTTTAGAAAATATGTTTCAAATCCCCGTGGAATGAGGAAAATCTAATGAGGACATGACAGTTCGGCTGACTGGAATGCGTTTTACGATAAATGTAAAACCGTTTATAGGTTGAGTTTAAGACAATGAACCAAGTATGCACCACTACATATGACATAGGTATTGAAATTCAAATAGAAACGGGTCATTATTATTGGCCTTCAAATCGCCAACCTATATGGCCAACTTTAGATATTGATCGAATGTTTTTATGGGTTGCTCATCTTACTGCACCCACTTTGCCTGCTCACGTCGGAATTCAGCAAAAAAAAAAAGCCTTGACGAAATAAAGTGATGTGATACTGTACTTTATTCCGTCAAGGCTGTGATTTCAACTGGGAGCAGACAAGTGGGGTCACAAAAGTACAACTCAGTTTTATTATGGGAAACAGTCATGTAAAAGTGAGTGCCACTGTCAATTGCCCACCAGCAACTAACGGGCCATGAAAAAGGGTCATTCATGTGGGAGAAACATTCAAATTCAATGACGAAATGATATTATAGGCAATTAGATATATACACTCAGAGATATTCAGTCAAACAGGAGGTCACGCCAAAATGCGTTATTTTATTCATGAGAAAACCAATACAATCACTGTGACCTCAATAGCTGATGGTTCGAAACGTGGCAAATGTCCTGATTTGAGGTCCAAAATACACCAAATCATGTTTTATTGTTGCAGAATGTCAACTACTATCCAGGTGATCTCATTCTTCTTATCGTGTCCAAACCCGGTGTCCAAACCTGTGGTTCTCAAATATGGGGGGGAATCCAGCCAGAGATGGGGTATAACGGTCTGGCTGCGTCACTGATCCGCAGGTTGGTATTAATATGACGTGAAAGGGTGTGTGGGATGTAAAAACAACGAATAAAAAGCGACGAATTTTAAGTTTGAAAAAGCGTGGTCTTGAATATTTAGCAATCCCACCAAATTTTAAAGCATCCCAAAGCATTAATATTGAATTGTTGTGCTACAAAAAAGTTCCTGAGTACGTGTTACTTTTTGCCGACGCGATATGCTTGATCTGCATTGAAAGATCTATATTTCATTAGGTTACATAGATATAGATCTTGATGTCATTAAGAAGATTTCAGTAAAGTTTTTCTCATTGTGAAAAATGAATCACTTACGACTATTAATTGGAGTTGTGTGTTGGGTGTGTAATGCATGCAATATTTCAGACATCAAACAAAATCATCGCAGGTTTTAAATGGTCTTAAAGCATTTCTTTGAATTTAGTCTCTGCCAAGACTGGCGGGGAAATAGGGGAGTTGGGTTATATGGGTGCAGGATATGTAAAGGGAGAGTAACACTAGGAGAGTTCTAGGTAAGACATTGATCAGGACAAGTTAGAGAACAATACGGTGAGTATAGGGAAAGTTAATGGAAGGGATTGCCTTTTCTACTTAGGTCAATTTTAGTGAAAGGAGTAAGGTTTAGGGTGATTTTTAAAGTTATGTTGCTATGATTATCTGCCAGACTGGTTGGGGGAAATAGGGAAATTTGTTTTTTTTAATTGTTGCAGGGATAGAATAAAGGGTGGTAACAAAATAGGAGAGTGCACGGTAAGAAAAATCAATCTGTACATGTAGAGTTACAAACGGTTGAGCAGAGTCTATGGAAAGGGTTAAGAGGCAAATAATGGAAGGGATGGCTTTTCTTACTTCAGGTAAATTGAGTGAAACGTAGTCAGGAGGGTTTATTTTTTTAAATTATGGTGCTCTAAATATCCAATGTTCACACATTGTGGTAGGATGACGATAAATCAAAGTTTAGCATACAAGATGTAGTTTTTAGGTACATGTAATACCTAAGTGTAATTTCTGTTACTTAATGTGTTATTGTTTTAAGATTACTGTAACTCCATTAAATCATTAGTTCATGCAGTTGGGCATTTTTTCTAGAAAAATCCGAAGGAAAATATACGGGGTACTCTGTTAATCAGCTCTTTTTTCCACACTTTTGCCCCATTTTTTGTTACTTTTTGCCTGCGACTCAGGGATTGTTTGAACTGGGATCTGTTCCCTGGGGGAAAACGCCCAATCTGGATACAAGCCTGGGTGTTTGTGAGGAGGAAAATTGTGACACTTACGCTATAAGTATTAAATTGAAGTTCATCACAGGCATAAAACAGACAAGTTAGCATGTAATTGAAATACCAGACAAGGGAATTAAAGATGAGGGGAACAAATGTGAGGTAAAAATTTCTGGGAGCAGTACAAGTAGAATGTTCCCTTCCCGTTCACCAAATTTACAACCCCTTTCATTAACTCATCTTTTTCCCGTGATTATATTACTTAACACTCACGGCCACAAACTCTATCTCTCAACTTGTTGAGGGTCAACGTGTGTACATCACATTCAATTTTTACAATTGTGTAGAGTCTCATATTTCCATGACCATGGACCAGGTCATTGATACCCTGCTTACACTATCGGGTGTTATGAGACTCTTCCTTCTCAGCTTTGTGTGGTAGCCTATGTGTAACCAGTTTTTTTGCCGTGTCCCGCATTAAAGACCTGGCTATAGAAACCACTGTTCTTCGGAATGGAAAGGGAGTCTATTGGTAACTGAAAAGTGTTTTTATTTCTGGGTGTTATAAGATTTATACTTTCCTGAAAATTTGCTGTATTAATAGAGATGTATATGTAACTGAATTTTCAAGGGACAAAAATGACAAATGCCGCTAATGTTCAGGAAAATGTAAAATATACTTTTAGACTCAACTGGGACTGGTTTTTCACACATTTTACACACTGATTGGAGATACATGCATAACACCTTGCTGCCTGTGTTCAATCAAAATATGCAGCACACTGGGTGAAGGTCATGTGTTTTCTGGGATGTCTGTAGCTGTATGTCAACACATTTGCCCATA
Source organism: Ophioderma brevispina (assembly GCA_023653785.1). NCBI lineage: Eukaryota > Metazoa > Echinodermata > Ophiuroidea > Amphilepidida > Ophiodermatidae > Ophioderma > Ophioderma brevispina. The sequence goes on along the minus strand of JAMKCH010070777.1, from coordinate 3,344 downwards.
TTGGTGAAAACATGTGTAGACTTTACTCCAAGATCCAAGTCCATTCCTATTTTATTATCATCTCTGCCTTAACATGTTATGGATGTCACTTAACACATTACAGAGGGCCTGGAGCAGTCTGGAAACATCCTTCTTACAGGGCCTGGTCCTGGCGATGGTCAAGGTACTATAGTCCCATATCAGCTCATCATTGAAAAGCAAATCTAACATCTAGCACATGAGTATGTGTAAAAAAAAAAAAAAAAAAAAAAAAAAAAAAAAAAAAAAAAAACATTTAAAGTTTTTTTTGTGAATATATTATTTTGAAGTCTAAATTGACCAAATAATTTACTTGATTCGAGTACCTACTTGAATAATATTTTTACTTGATTTGCGCTGTTATTTAAGCTAGTTTGAGCTAGATTTTGTTTGGATCTATATTTGAAGAAATACCATTTTAATTTTCCTGGGTGTGTATAAAACAAACCTTTTCTGGTATACTAGGTGAGTAATAGGCCCAAATATATATATGTGGTAGTTACTTAAGGAAAATCCTACGAGGCATCAGTTTATGTTTTAATTCCTGTCCTGTGGTATCATTGAGATTTATAATCAAATTCTGGATTCAGACCACGGACGCAGATTCCGGATTCGAGTATTATAATAGTCGGAAAATTGATGATAATCGTATAACAACATGTTTAATCCCGTAGCGTATTAAAATTTAAACTATTTAAAATTCTCGAGTAACCATTGTACGTCCATGGTGTAACATAATTTTTTTTTTTTCTTTCTGGCTAATATTCGTAATAAGTAACTAACTACCCTCTTCCAAAGTGTGGACAGGCCCAAAATTTTTGAATGAATTGACATTTGCTGAAACCCATTAAGCCATTATTTTCAGCAGTTGTGTAATAAACATTTGAAATGCCATGGCAAAAAAAAAATCTTATTGAAAATTTCGCCTGTCTTTGGCAGCGATAGGATTCACTGAGCTAAACGTGTCACGTCCTTTGGTGATTGGTATGTTGTGGTTTAATTTATTGTCCAGGTTTTTTGGAATTTCTTTAAAAAAAACTTGGTTTCTCGACCGAGACCCTCAAGAATATTTTTATAAAAGTTATTTTGTTTTTATATATATTTGCCAATCCAGGCTTGTTTGATTTGGAAAAGCCAAGTTTTCAAAAACCCGCCAATCGGAAAAAACAGGTTTATCGATTCGAAAAGGTAAGTTTTAAAATGCAACGTGTATGGTCCAACTGTTAAAAAATTTCATGATCGCTTTTTTTTTAAAAAAAAACACAAAAAGGTTTATCGATTTGAAAATTATTTTTCTAAACTTGGCTTTTCACAATGACAAAACGCTTGGTTAATTATTTCGGTCGAAAATCGTGTTTTTAAACAACCATTTTTTTTTATCGAAAATGCAGGTTTGTTACAAACCGAGCATATTCAAAATTGATAAACCTAATTTGGCGATTTGAACCCATATTTTTATTCAGCGATTTCATGTTTTTTTTTTTTTTTTTGCACAAAAAACATATTATTTTGTGTCATTATCTTGTCCAGATGTCTCCACAAAATATCTCTATATTCTTTAATAACCATAACATCACCAGAAATTCATGATTTTATCTATTTCTTGTATCAAAATGTTATTTCATACCAAAATTGTTTTTGTTAAATAAGTACAACTCTGTAAATAAAAACGTTTTCTTGCCACATTATCTTGCAAATTGCATCTACTCTTCCATATTTTACAATGGCATACACATATCAAAACATCTCCATTAATCTGATAGTTATATGCATTTCTATTTCTTTAGTACATGTTGGTACAAGAAAAAATGCACCTCCCACGAGAAAACCACGTGCCTAGACTTAAGCATATTAGCCATTTTTTTGAAGAGCGCCCCCAATTTTTCAAAAAATTTGAGTTTTTCACGTTGCTTTGGTAATTGGCTATAAACTATACCTGGAATGGTTAAGCTCGAAATGTCTGGTGTCTCACAAACGAAGGAATTTTGTAATTGAATAATTATTGTCGGGATCCCCGATAATATTCAACGGCTGTTGGAAACGGCCTTCCATGTAATAGCCGGGAAATACGCGCCATGTACGGTCTACGCTCTTCAAAAGCGATTTTGAGAAGGGGTTCCCAAAAATTCGACCACAATAATGACGTCATAGGCACGCCCCTTTTTATACATATTTCGTAGTAATTTTTAAATAATTCCTTGTCAAATCATTCAACGTTTGGTGTCAAATGTTAAAGCTTGGGACATGTAGAGTGCTAAAATAATCGAAATATTTGAATCTTGTAGTAATGTCAGTTGGGGGGGTTCATTAAAGGTCGTACTCTACCATTGACCAGTTTTTGTCCGATAACCGTAGTTTACAGTTTGGTGTCCAAGTTTCAAAATCAATGTAATCCCATTGCTCACTCCATGGGTTATGTTGAAAACTTGCATGGGGAAGCCCACAAACTAACTTTAGTGGGCATAATTACTGTCCATAACCACTCCCTTGTATTATTAGTATGGGAACGAAACGTAAAATCTAACTGGAGCTTTCAGTATAAACTGCTTTAAATTATACATTAATTTTCAAGTGCGATTATTTTCAGGTTATGAAGGCCGCCAAATTAGGAAACATAATGACCTTAACTACTGCACCTAATCAATTCTCCATAATTGTATTGGGAAACCTTTAACACATATCAAAAGTTTACCGAAATCAAAGTAGTAGAATATTATGGGGGTGAAGTTTATACAGGGTCAAAATATTGAAAGGGTCCAAATGTGCGAAAAGTATGTTCGTCGCCTTTCAGGGATTAAAAATGTATAGTTTTCCCCATCTGGAAGTATTACTTTCACTGTTCTTAGGCACAATAGGTTTCAAGGTCCAATGTGGGTAAAATTTTTAGATTTCCCTGTTTTATAAAAAGTATTTCAAGATTGTTCGTCTACTGGTACCGGACCCAAACCTATACTGGTGCACCATATGATATTTTGTTGCAAATAGAATTCAAATTGTGTTTGGGGCTATTGTGTCACTATATAACTCTCATTATATATTGAACTGTCAAACAAAGACTCTATTGGCAGTTTAGAGCTAGTGTGACCAAACGAACCATTTTTAAACTAGTGTCGAGCAAAGTTGGGACACATTTTACCCAGTAATGACCTTGAACTGTTCTTGCCATATTGGAATAAAACTATAGATCAGAGATACTGTCGAACATATCCAATTCATTCGAACTAAGTCCAATATTACCCTTGTAAAAAACTTGACCCCTTATTCCTACATACCACACTGTCGATTTTGGTTTAATTTCGTGTTCATTAGTAATTTGTCAGTATTTT